>BSBK01000605.1:0-177500 GCA_027943335.1 Chamaecyparis obtusa
CCGTTGCCCATTTGTGGTTAATGGAAATTCAAGGTTGATATAACCCTGTTGCCCATTTGAGATGGATGGCAATTTGAGGTTGATATAACCTCGTTGCCAATCTATAATTGATAGAAATTCAAGATTGGTATAGCCCTGTTGCTAAAGTGAGATTGTTATAATCTTAGAGACAGTATATATATTGATCCCAGTCATATACATATGCTTAGGCTTGGATAGCATTTATTGCTTCCAAGAGATTTTGAGGGGTAGTGCTCTATGGGATGACACGTTGATAGCCTAGTTGCTTAGAGTGGATCTTATATCCCTCAAGCTGAGAATCAAGAATTCTATGAAGCCCGACCTAGAGGTAGCCTTAAGAATCAAATTCCCCCTTACTAACTTAGATTAGAGTATGAGCTTTGTAAATATTGTGTAATATTTTGTACTAACATCAGTTTTGCAGGAAAGTACATAAGGAGAATATGAAGGGACATTACAGTGAAAATTGCCTAGGGCACAATCCCAGCCTCATCCCTTATGATGTTGGAGCCTTGCACTCAGTAAGACTTGATCCTTGGTGGGCTCATTGAGAACCATTCAAATTCACCAGTAGACCAAGAGCCCATTGACAACATTGTTTAGTTATTGTTAATGAATAATAATTCATTTTAATAAAAATTATAAAACACAAATGATTAAATTTAGGAGCATTACAATGTGCAAGATCCTTTCTCTTGTTGAGTGAATGCTTCAATTTCTTCTACAGTTCATCAATCCATTCAGGTTAAAAGCATAATAAGTTGTCACCCTTTTACAAAGGAAAAGGTTAACAAAATCAAAGTCGTTCAACTTCAATAGTATAAAAATGAAATTTAAGTTTAGAATTTGAAGATGATGTAAACTAATTAAATGTGATAAAATGGATGAAGTTTATAATTTATATTTTTAATAATTTTTTGAATAATAATTGATATGTTTTTTTAATTTTTAAAGATAATTTTTTTGTTGCTGAAAAATGTTGAAAAATTAGGGGTCTAGTTTCCACCAAAAAATTATATGTAAATAAACAAAATTTCCACTAATTTCAAAATATGTCATAGATGACATATATATGTAGTGCATGAAGAAATAAAAATTGGTTCGTGACGTATATTTTCTCTTTTATACAATTCAAATTCCAACTCACTGAAATTGACATTTTTCATCTCGCAACATATTTTTCATAACAAATCTATCTCAATCAAAAAAAGAAATATATATTCTTGAAGAGGATTCTTTCCTCTAGTGCACCATATGTTTTTAAAATTTATTTAATATGATTTAGTATTTTTTTCTTTCTCTAAATCAACATCTCCTTGAGTGTTAAAATACCTACTTGCAATATTATTTAATTACATTAAACTATGTCTAATTAAAACACTATAAAATCTATATGAGGATATTCTTGACTCAGATCTCTACAAAAGGGTATTTTTTTATTTTAAAAAAAATATCATTAAAAAGATTAGGAGTTATTGAAATGCCACTTTTCTGAAATAATTTTATTTTTATGGTAATTGGACCCAAAGCGGTATAAAACATGCATTTAATAGATATTTCCAATTGGAAAAGTTAACTCACCTATCTAACTTAGCTAGAGTGAATCTAGCTAGACCATATATTTGAACACAATTAGTTTTTAGTTAGAAATACTAAAATTCAGCTGTGCTGATAAGTTAGCCTAAAAGGTGACACCTAATTGTGTTTTTATCCTTCATTTGCATACCTCAATTCCGTGTACAAGTGAGGAATCACCCTTTGATACCTATAACTTTCCATCTGTCCAGATATTTCCTCTCAAGTGGATATACTTCTGAATAAGAGACAAAACTATGATACCAATTGTTGGACTAAGTATGGAAGTTGAGTACTGAGAGGGGAGGGGTGAATTAGTACTTCAAAACACTTTTATCTAACTTTATAACCATTCACTGAATTCATAAATTTGCATGCATCTCATACAACATATAAAGAATTAAAATTCAAATTCAAACTCATAACACATTCATTTTGGTATCGTAGAAATCCTTGTTAGAGGATAAAAACTACGGTGGGGATGACACCCACAAAAACTTCACTATTGCAGTAAAAAGTTTTCTTGGTTAGAGCTACACTGTTAGCTATTTCTGATAGCTTACCCTGTTAAGAGTATTAACCCTGTTAAGAGTCTAAAGACTAGTTAAGTCTACCTTGCTAAAGGATTTTATAATTCTAATATAAGAACTATACCCTATTAAAGGATTTACAATGTAAGACCTATTAGGATCTTCCTGGTTAAGAGACTTTACAATTCTGATTACAAACTTAATCAGTAACAAATATGTCTGTGATCACAAATACTCTCTAATTTTTACTACTTTGTTACTCGGTAGCTTCTCTTCTCTTCACCTTCTCTTTGCAATCTCTGCTTCACATCCACACATATACTCTTCACATGAAAACTCTCTCTTATCCTTTTTTTTGATCTTCTCACTTAGATCCATTATATACTCAATTCTAGAAGTGGTGGAAATGTTCTAGAATCATCTCCTCAAGTGATTCTAGCATTGGTTACTCCTCCAATACATATTCACATTTAATTATTAATGGTAAATCTCACCTTGTAATCATGCATACTCATTATGTTTAGATCTCCAATGCTCTGTCAGACAATCTCCTCAAGATTTTTAAACCATTTTCTGCTTGGTATCCAGATTCAATGTATCTGTCGATTCTCCTTGTCTCGGCTTGTCATTCGTGTTAACACATTTTTATTTTTCTCAGTAACTATCTCTTCTCCTCGATTCAATGGATGTTTTAGTTGGGTACAACTCGGTGCTTAGTTCTTCCTTTCTCTTCCTTGCTTGATGACTAAACTTCCTTTGCCTTTACCAAAATTACCTTTTCCTTTGTTTCCTTTTACCAACAATCTTGTTGCTCTTACTGAACTAAATTTCCTTTATTATCGAATGAATTTGAAAATTATTAAGACTTCATCATAACTAATAAAAACAAAATAAATCTTAGGAGTTCATCACTAGAACCACCTTTCCACACTTGTAACCACATAGAAAGGACACCCCGTATGATAAACCACCTATATGACCTTTGGCTCCAATCCCATATGAAAAAATGCACTCCTACATACCTTGTCTTCCACACAAAGGGAGATTTATCTACCCCACATGGCCAAAAGATTCCTTGTACAAAAGATCTACTCACTAATCCCTTCACACTATAGAAGGATACTCGTATAGTACCTGTACGATAGATCAAACTTCACTATATGGTCAATGCTCTCATACAATATCAACTATGTATGGCCATAATAATGTCTACAACATACAACTTTTCCAAGTGTCACATTCGTATGGAAAAACATACAACTCCAAATTTTTCCTTAGACCCCAGTCAACTATTCGTTAAGGATGTTGGTATCTAGATCAATAGTTAAGCTCAAAATATAATATCTTAATGTCATATCCAATATAATATTTCATAACATATTGAATGCATATACACAATGAAGGAATGGATTACTATAATAAATACTTGAATTTACACACTATAAAGATAGGTCCTTGATTATAATAATTAAGAACCACATGCAAAATAGGGCAAGGAGTGACTCCCACTGAAATTGCAAAGTGCTAGAATAGGGAGGATTTTTCACATCTGAAATGACAGATAGTACTAAAATCCTACTAGAATTCACAAATACATAAGAAACATAAAATTCACGGTACGTACTATAATGCAAAACTCAACCTTATAAAGGGATCCATGAATTTTACTGAAGAGTTACAAATGGGCCAACACGACCTATTATTTAATAACTTAACTAATAAAAGAGGCTATTAAGATATTGTTAATTTTGGGGCCACTCAAAAAATTAATTTAATTCAGTTATTTAGTTATTTTGGGGACATTATTTTCCTCCTACCCTAGGAATTTCTTTCCCTCAAGAAATTATAGACTCAAATTCTCCAATATTTGTTCACTCTCCCTTGTGGCATCTTGAATTGATAGGTCCTTCCATCAAACTAGGTACTCCTTGATGGTGTGTGACCTTATCTTTCAATTTGTAAAATTGATGATATTAGTGGGATCCAAAATAAGTTTTCCTTCTTCATCGATAGGTCAAATTTACTTGGAGATTGTGACACGCTGATCAAGTGCCTTCTTGAGACATGAAACATGAAAGAAATTATGAATCTGACTCCTTTCTTGAAGCTCCAACTTGTAAGAAACTTACCCAACTCTCTATACCACCCTGTATGGCCCATAGAATCAAGGATTCAACTTGTCAACAACACTTTTCTTCAAGGAAGACCATATGTATGGTTGTAGTTGGAACTATACTAGATCTCCTACCTCAATTTTTTTTTCAACCCGGTGCCTATTGAAATACATTATCTATTGATTTTAAGCCAGGTGTAGGTTATCTTTGAGAGACCAAAGGATATCTAGACTCTCCTGCAACCAATTATTATCCCTTGGTGCACAAATGTCACCAAATTGTAGATCCAAAAATGACAAAGCCTCATAACCATAAAGTACATTGAATAGTTTCATTCCTATAGACATGTGATAGATACTGTTGTAACAGTGCTCTCCTAAATGAATCCAATGGATCCACACTTTCTTTTGTATTGCAATGTAGTTGCTTAGATATCCCTCCAACCACTTGTTTTCATTATTTGTCTGACCCTCCATTTACAAATGGTAGCTCATACTTGATGATAACTATGACCCTACCAATAGGAATAGTTCCATCTATAAATTGGTGAGGAAACTACTATCCTTGTCATTGACTATGTTTTGTAGAAGTTCATGCAGGTGAAACACCTCTTGAAAAAAAACTTAGCCACCTAAGATGCCTAGAATCCTATGGGGATGACAAAGAAATGAGAATATTTGGTCAAACAATCCACCACAACATATATGAAATCCCTTCCTTGCACCTTAGGAAGTCCTGTGATAAAATCTATCAAGATTCTCTCCCATTTTTGATTGGGTATAGGCAAGGGTTGAAGTAGCCCTACAGACAAGGTTTGTTTGGATTTATTTTGTTGGAAAGTGACACATTTCCTTATGTACTATAGTACATCATCTTTGAGGCCCTTCCAAGGGAACCTCTCTCAAAATTTCCTATAGGTCTTGAGGTACCCTAGGTGTCTTGTTAAGGGCAAATCATGAATTTCCCTAAAAATCCTCTCCTTCAAATCCAATTCAGGTACCAAATATATTTTGTCTTTATAGTAAATGATATCATCAACTACCTTGTACCTATCATCCTATATTTGACCATCCATCAAATTGCATGCGAAGGTGTTCTTGGAATACTCAATCAAGTGACGTTCCTTCTAGTATATCGAAATCTATGACAATGAACATGTTGACACCTGAAAATTCAGGCCCTCAATATGCAAAATATCAGGGAAGTATAATATTTATTTTTATTTTCATATTATTTCCCTATGTTAAAAAATTAAACAATTGAAAAGGCCTCAATAATTGTCATTATTCTATTTTCATGTTCATGGGATAAGATTTTAATTATTTTATTTCAATGGATTAAATGCATGTATATTTTGAAATAAAAATAATTATAAAATAATAATTAGGTTGTTGGGCAAAAAGGCGACGAGAGGGAGTTGAAAACTCGACCTCTCAAGCCAACCCTTTTTCCTACCTACCTACCTTTCCCCCCTCTAACCAGTTAGTCTATGTGTTTTCTTCAAAGTAGTTGTTAAAGAAAATCATATTATCTCGTTTCTCTTATCTTATGTTTTTTTTATAAAGATTTTACATTATGATGGGATTTGGATTTTCACTAACAGAATTCTTTTAGGTTTTATTTTAATTTACCCTAAATTACTAACGTGTAATATTATAATAGGGTAAGTTATTTTGTAATATGTTATTTTATTTTTTCGTTTTAAAGCATTTAAATATTGCTAAAGCTAAAACCATTTAATTTCTTTGACATTGTTAATTCTAGTTTTCAAAAATATTTAAGTAAAATATTTTACTTTACCCTATGTAAATTATTTGGATTATCATTCTAGGGTAAGTTTTCCCTTTTTATTTTTTTAGGGTGAATTAAAATGTTTATGACTATTGTACCCTAAATTTTAGGAACATATTTATATGAGGCACATATTATTTCACATTTTGAAAAATGTTTTAAGAGGGAAATGTATTATGTTTGAAATCTGAAAATCAAAATTTAATTAAAACATAAAATTATATTATCTTTTCCTATTAATATATTGTTATGTATAAATGGATTTTAGGGTTTGCCTTATTAATATGATTTCTATACATTGCAACAAATATTTTTATGCTATACCCCTGTGATGTTTTATTTTGAAATATTATTGACTTTTAAAATAAACTATTGGATGTTATTAAGCTTATATTTGACATAGGGATCATTATAGAAATTTGAAAGTGTTATTAAATTATATTGAGCATTAGGTTAAAAGTTTATTTTAAAGTTATATGATTTTTGATTTGGTGTACAAGAAATTTTGATAACCAAGAAAAATATCCAAGGAATTGCCAAACACACATTTCATTATTTGTAAATACGGGAAATGTTTTATTCCCTCAAACCATTTATATGGTTAATTTGTTGTAATTTTCTAGGGTTAGATGTAGGATTAGGTATTTGTGAAAATGTGTGAATTTTCACTGGAAACTTTTGAAGTAGATATAAATGTACAACTGAGTCATTTGAAATTCAAAAAAATAATAAGACAATTTGGAGAACTCCAGCGACTGCAATCTTGAACCATTATGTACAAAATTTCAAATATCAAATGAGATAAGTTCTTTTCTATTTATTTGAAGTTATATGTTATTTATTTTCAATTAGTCCTTCGGATACTCTGTGTATTAGAGTATTTCACTGTGTTATATTCCTTGAGTATTATAATTCAAAGTTAACATATATAGTTTGAATATCAATTGTAAGATCTGCATATCTTCTATTGTTCTTATCGGTCTCTTAATTTGAGTTAAATTCGATAAGATTAGCTGTATAAATTGATTTGAATTATTGATCAAGTGGAAGCCTGTGGAGTGATAGTCTTGCTTTATTAAAAGTAAGTTTTTAAAACTATCTCTGATTGTATGTAGGATTGAGAATTTCTGACTCTATAACCCAAATGTTCAGTAGGCACCAATCTTATTATTGTTTGAAAATTGTTATTTGGTTCTTATTTTGTAGTTCGTAAATAAATTTGATTACTTTTTCAAAGCATTTACAATTAGGGTTCTTAGTGATAATTTAGTTTAATTTAGGTTTTGCATATTAAAGTTATTAATAGATTATATTGTTTTCCTCCAAGGATTATTTACCACTTTGGGAGGAACTTTGTTCATTTGTGTATGCAGTTGTGCAATATAAAGTATTTGCTAGTTTAAAGTAAATTCAAGCCTACTAGCCTTGGCTGGATTAAGCCAGAATTGCAGAGGTATCGGTGTGTACCTGTCAGTTGGCCAAAAGTGATCCATCATTTTTGGGCACCAACAAATTGGCGACTCTACTGGGGATAGTTGCTCATAATATATATTGTGAAGCTATCTAGAATTTCAGATTTTGCAGATCAAAATCAGAAAGTAGTTATATTAGTTTATTTGGAAGCACACTCTACTAGAAGAAAGAACCCAGAAGCAAGACATTCCTCAAATTAGGTGGCAACTCTATTCAATAAAATATTTCAACCAGTGACTCTACTGAGGGAGAAGACCGAGAAGGAGATAAGTAACATTTTCCTCTTTGAAAGAGGTGGCGACTCTATTGACAAGAACCTAATGTATGAAGAAACAAGTTATTACTGATTTAGATATTCAGAATGCATCAAAATAAACAACCATTTCAAAGAAAACCATTTATTATAGATGGTCACTAGTACATTTGACCTTATTTTTTGACTAAACAATTCGACCATCAAATAAAAATGTTTAGGTTGGTCGGATTATAGAAGGAATTTTTTTTTTTTTTAATACATGCCCCTGTTGGTCGAAATTTTGACTAACACCGTGTTGGTTGAAATTTTGACCAACACGAGCATAACTTAAAGTAAAAAAAAAAGGTTTGAAACCTCATTTCATGATTGTTAGTCGATTATTGCAGTGCACACGAAGGAGGTAGAAGCTGGAACATGGTTAAGAGTTGAACCAGAGGTATGTCCTAATTTTTTTTTGGCTGTAATCAATAAAATTGAAACCATTTCATTCAGCGAGTGTTTTCTTTCTTTCCTTAACCTTCCTAGTCGACCCCTCTTGAGATATGTAAACTGTGGATTTAGGTTGAATTCAAAATGTTATTTATTCAGTTTTTAAATATCCAAGTTCATGTTCGATGAATCTCGGCTTGAGTATTCATTATTGACAAAGTTTTATGTGTTTATGTTTCGGTTTTGTTGAAAGAATGAAACAGTAAGATAAATCAAGTTTCATGACTGTGAAAGAAAGAGCCTTTTTGATGGAACCTGGTGTATTCAAAATTGATATTGTTTGCAATTTGTGATGGAGGGTTTTTCTGATAGAGACCCCAAGTATTAACATTTGAAGGAGTCTAATATTTGATCTAAGTACATGGGATTGGTTATTAAGCTCGTTCCAGCTGTAAGGGAGAGGCCAGATCTAACAGACTTAACCTAGGCACTGGAGAAGAAAGAACCCCATTGCATTTACAATTGTATAGCACTAGAATCTAGAGCAGAAATGTACACTAAAGCAACATTGGACATTCAGAGCAGTTGGATCCCACTCAAATTTCATCTATGACTTCTTCATTTAGTTCCACATTGGTTGCAGGGGAAGTTGGTACATTTTAATAAGAAACAAGAGGGGTGCTACTAAATCAAATTTTGCAAGGGATTATATATGATAGAGGGCATTGGAGTCACACATTCTATTGACTTTAGTCTAGATGTGTTATACTATAATAGTAAGTATTAGCTGGTTTAGGACAAGTAGGTGTTTAAGGTGTCATCTATTAGGTGATAATCTTGTTCCTATAAAAATGCATGATCCATGATGGAATGTTTTAGTTCTACTCAGACTCCATGTTTTTAGCTCTGTTAAGTAGTTTAGTTTTTAGAACAAGTCATATCTTGGTGAAGAATGAAATTCATGTGGTAAAGTTTTAATGGTATTTATGATCACTGCTTCTAAGATATTCCTATAAAATTGAGGATAGGCTTAAGAGTAGGAGTTTAAATGTTCTCAGATCTTTTCCTAGATTACAACCATTAATATAGACTATAGCTATTGTAATTTCTAAGACTTTTAATACAAGTTGATGGTTATCTTCAACCAAGTTAAAGTTATGAATTGGTTTGAGGTTATGAATCCTCGAGCAAGGGCCACTTGAGCTGAAGTAATCATCTGGTTAGAGTAGATTAATTAGAAATTTCATTTATTACATTTCTACATAGTGGTAATGTGTTTAGTTGATTATTAATTAATTTAGATGTCAATTTTATTCACTTAATAGCAATTAGTTAAATTAAGTTAATGATATATTCAATTAAGTTTCATTGTAACAAGCATTTCATTAGTAGTTAGACTGCTACTAGTTCATTTGTCTATTCACTCAAAATCATACTTGTTTGGTCACACTAGCCATTGTTATATGACTAGAATCGATGTTGGATTTCCTTTATTGTTGTTTCCTTTAAGAATTTTAACTATTTTATACATTAAACTAAAAGCTAGAAATACTTAGTTGCACATATAGTGTCAGGGCCATATAGAAATACTTAGTTAAACTAAAAGCTAGAATATATAGTTGGATGGCCCTGACATATTCCCTAAACATCTTATAAAGTTCACTAGACAATATATGTGAACTCACAATGCAAGCTACAAAGCCCTCTTCAGTGCAAATTTGTTTTCTACCAAAAAGATGCTATCATCCCTAAGTTCAAAGGAGAAAGATACATATCATCTTCTATGGCAACACATTTGCTTGATTCCAAATCACTCAATGTGCTCTCTATAAGCTCAGAAAGGTGATCCGATAAATGCCTATGGCTAAAACCCTGAAGATTATAGTAAGATTCTATGTGAGTCTTTGGTAGAAGAATGTCCAAGTAAGATAGTCTACAACACCTTGCTTACTTTCAATAGTGCCCATGACAACTTCAGCATTGATATGATCATGGAGAAAGTGATCGAGATGACTCTCAATAGGAAATGGCTCATATAAGAATTTTTTATAATATTCTTTATGAGGTGCATGGCATAAAATTACACATTTTCCAACATTATCAAGCAGAGGCCTACTGGCATGCCCCATCATTTGGAGAAGATCAGTAATAGGATAGTATGTGTGAGCATTTTCCCATCCATTATAATACTGTGTACCCATGACAACCACCAAGTGTGCTGACAAAGACAACCTGCAACTCATCAAACTTCTTGCAACACACACCTGAATTGCCCCTGCACTGAACAACTAAGCTACAAGTTCCCATTCTACCAAAGTTAGACCTTCATGTAAATACTCAATTCCATTAGACAATGCATGGCTCAAAGTAGGTTCTTTCACTTTGGCAATGAAAGGTTTCAAATCTTCTTCAGTAAATTGAAGAAACTGGGATCTTTCCCCACCATCTGCATTTGAATAAGTTAATAAATCAAGGGCAGTAAGCCATGCATGTTTTCTTGTTGGAACGAACACTAGAGCTGGTTTGCCTCCCTTTGCATGCTGAATTATTGATGTATTAGTTGGCTTGGTCATTGCCTGCATTCGAGCTTCAAATTTGGCTATATCAACACCCTGAATATGAATCTCTAATGGTATAGGATGAACACCATGGGGAAATTAAAAAGCCCATGTATAGTAGCTCCAATCCACTCACCAAGATCCTTAGCATTTGTAAGTGAAGTAGAAAGAGCAACAATTCGAATACAATTTTCAATTTGACTTGAAATATACCTCATTCTAGAAATAATTACTTCCAAGATGGGACCACCCTCTCCACCAATTAAATGAAGTTCATCCACAATAAATAAGCTGACTTGCTTCACCTGCTTACGTTGTTTCCATCTATGGGACAGAGCATCCCATTTCTTAGGTGTACTTATAACAATCTAACCTTTCTCAAATAGCTTCAAATTAGTTGCAGTCTCACCTGTCAATTCAACTACTTTCCATCCCAGACCTTTCCCAAAATTATGCTCCCATTCACAATATTTTTCCTTTGCAAGTGCTTCTACAGGTGCAATATGTATGCTGATATTTCATTGTCTCTATATATGCTAAGTGTTTATATAAGAGTGGGGATATGCTATGTAACTTTACTTAGTCACGGTCTTAATTATATAAGGATATATACTGGGATATTATAAAATAATGAGCATATCTTTGAGAATTATCCTAAGATTGTAGGGCTCAAATATTCATTGTGATTAATACAAGTTTGTAAACATTGATTTGAGAGTTGCCCAATGTATGTTTTGAAAAGACAAGCTCAAACAATTGATGAACCCAAAAAAATTTGGTATACACTGCTCTCAGAATACCACTTGTTTTCATGCTTTGTCAACTTCTTTTAGATCTTTGCAGCCTTTATCTCATAAGCTGTCAATATAAGTCATATCTCTGTCGCCTCTTATCACTTCACTGCAACAATCTCAGAACAACCTTTTCTATTTGTGGCAACCTTAAGACAATAGTATGTTATAGACATGAATATATATTTTTTTAATATTGAAAGAATGCATAATACATTAGTAACATAAATAAATCTTCTCCCATGAAATGACAGTCCTTTAAAGAATGTGTAGTACAGATAGATTGGCCATAGATAGGAATTCAATAGCTACAAAAATTATTCAGATTTTTTATGGGATGTAGCTTCTTTATCAATACAATATATTAAGGAAACACAAATTTAAGAGAATATATTTAGAAGCTTTAGAATAAAAGGTGGTTGTTTCGCATATTATATGGTTTAAAATATTATGATAAATCAATTATTTACGCTATTTAATCTTTTCAAAAATATTTTAAATTAGTTTGGATAACATAATTAGTATGTTCAGATTTACACCAAGCTAAGTGTTTGACACAAACATGTTTATAAATATTTCTCTTCTTTAGAATATTAAAAGAGTTTAAAGCATTTATAGTGTGTTTTTTATATACATTTCTTTTGAGTTTTTTTTGTTAATTTAGATTTATTCTTGGAGTTTCATTTGAATCAAACTCTATATCCTTTTTGAATCAATGGATACCTTTTCCTCAAGTCTTGGATTACTCTTTCAATCTATACAAATCAAAGTATGAGCCATAAATGTTATGAGATCAATGAATATTTTCCCCTTACTTTTAATGTCTCAATGTCACTTTCAACCCCTTCATAGTTTTGTGTTATCTTTAGCATTTATAATGAAGTTTATGGTATCATAATAATTAGTTTCAAAGGTTCCCATCTCAATCACATGGATTCCACTTCTACTTCATGATTGGTCCTATTCTCCTCTTTTCCTTGTGATAGCTTTGTACCTAAAAGTCCCTATGGGCCATTATTCATCCATCCAAGGAATTTTCTTTCTCATACTGTCATTGATATTGTGGATCTTGCCTCTTCATTTTCTTCCTCACCTTTTTGGATGTTCTTGCAAACTTGTCCATGTTAGCAATCTACTAGATACATTAGAAATTGATGGTCCAAGGATATCCAAAAGAATTATTGTTTTCATACTATACCTTGTACATGTCATTGAGATCAACCTTGTGGGAAGCCTTGTTTTGGGGATTTTCAAGGTCCCCTCCATGACAATGTATTCTCAATTATGCCAAATACTAATTAAAATGAAATGTCTAAGAATCTAGAGTTTCTTGGGCTTCCTTATTATCAAATGGAACAAAACCCACTCTTTCAAAATCTTCATGTAGAAGTCATTGCTAAAATTATTAACTACATATCCATGCTGCCTATCATCCATTACTTTGGTGCTAATTGAAGATCTACTTTGGTATATAAAGTCACAAATAATCACTTGTTGAACCTAGAATGGATTGGAGATAGGATATTTGAGAAACCCTTGCATTGATGGTTTAGAAGTACCAAATTGGGGTTTTGGGGGTTCCCAGTGGATTGAGTCTTATCCCTTTGGAATTTTTTCATTTTTAACCATTATATAACACTACTGAGAGTTTGGAGTGATAAGGATAAAGGGAGAGTGATGATGCTTTGTAAATTGGTAGTTTTTCATGCTATTTAAGGGTCACTATGTGGGAATAGTCAGACCTAGTCCAAAGAAGCCCATAGTAAGTTTCTGATATGTTTTAGTACTTGGAAAAGGGTATTCATAAATGATTTTTCTTTGTCAAGTGCTTTGGGAAAAGGTGAATTTATTTGGGTTTATATCATGCTACAGGGCTACTAGAATTGCAATTAGGTCTCTGGGACTGATTAAGAAGATTTGGAATATTGGGAACATGGGTTTGAATGAGAATCTTAAAAACCTTTGAATTTAAGTTAATAAAATCCTATCAAATCAAAAACACCACTTAGGAGTCTTGGAATAAGTTTGATGAGACAAGTCTCTAAGTGCACTTAAGGGTTTGGTAAGTCATAAAAGAGTAAGTATATATCCTTATATAATTAAGACCGTGACTAAGTTATATAAGAGTGGGGATACACAATATTATTGAACCATATTGAAGTGGAACCCAACTAGTTTCCATATTGAGACCCAAGTTTTATTTTTGCATCATTTTTATATTATGGTTTCATGATATTTATTGACCTCTTGAGTACCATAAACTTGTTAAGAAAATAATATGAGAAGAAAGAAGGGGTACCATGGTAGGGTTGGATGATTGTATGTTGTGTACAAATTGTGGCTAAGGCAAGGAAAAACCTATCTTGTAAGGCCTGTTCGGTTTTCAACTCTTGTTATATTAGAAATTATGTTGGACATAATGTTATATTGTGATGATATCAAGATTTATGTAGGTGTTAACCTTTTGGAAATTATAGATACAAATTTTAGTGTGTCATGAATTTCAGTCTTATTTCCATTTACTAGAAAACATACAAATTTGGAAGGTAAACATACCAATTTAGAATCCATAGTTGTGCTTCAGATTAGAGTCTAAGCTTTTACTTAAAGATTTTGATGATGTTGTTTTAGATAACATTGGAAATGCTCATGTTGGCCATACATTTTACCAGTATGAGGCCATCCCTTTTGATTATAGTTTTGAGGGTTTTGTGATTGATTTCTAAGTTTGTTTTCCAACCGTACAAATCTAATTTGTAGGTCGTATAGCAAGGAAAGGGTAGAGTGCTAACTAGATGTGTTACAATATTGTTTGCTGTCACATAAATGCTTACCAACATTGCAATTGATTTATAAATTAGTATTAACTCATAGACTCATAGATGTGTTACCAGCATTGCAATTGATTTATAAATTAGTATTAACTCATAGACTCCTATAAATCAATATTAACTCATAGACTCATAGATGTGTTACAGTATTGTTTGTTGTCACACAATGCTTACCAACATTGCAATTGATTTATAAATTTTCTTATCCCTTCCTTATGAAGAGTAACTTGTATATTTTATTACTGTTGTTCACTCATTTCATAATCATTTTACTTGTTATTGTATCATGTGTATAATGTTTCTATATATAATTATAAATATTAATTTGTATATCTTGAATATATACATCAATTATTAACAAGAGTTTCCAGGCTTTGGCACACACCAGATACAAATATATATTTCACTCTATGTCTTGTATTTTACATCACTATCGATAGAAATAGGTCTTCCCTCTCCATTCTTTTCTTACTATAACCAGTAGAGTTTCTTTTCAGTGTATAGATTATGTTCTTTTTCTTCCCATTCCATGATCCTAGCAATTTGATCTGCTCTTCCATTTTATATTGACTCACTTGTTTGAGGAGAGGTAATCCTTTGTGAGGACTCATGCCTCTTCATTAACTGTTAATTAATCTTTCTTTTATTCTCTGATCATAGCTTTCATTCTTGATACATTACATGGCCAATTGTATTAGTTTGTCTTAATATCTCTGCCTTTGTTGCTTTCATATAAATATCTATTTTTGAATCGTATCAAGTGTTGTCCATCAAATCTTATAGAGTGCAAGGAAAGGGCATGTTGTCACTTAAGGCTTTAGTGTATATTCCTATTAGTTTGGTATTTGATTATAGGATTATAGTGGTCTTATTCCTATCAGTTTGGCATTTGAAAATGGCAAACTGATAGGACCACCTACTTGTTTTGAGCTCTTTACAATGTATCAAGGATTATAGTGGTATTAATCATTGGATCTTATGCTAATCCTATGATTATAGGATTATAGTGGTCTTATTCCTATCAGTTTGGCATTTGGTCTTATTCTTATTTGACCCATTTGCTAAGCCAAATTCGGATGTGATTTATTCATTTTTTCTGTATATACAGTAATACATCTTCCAGGTAGCCTTTTTCACAAAGCTATATTTCACGATCTGTTGATGTCCAAGTGAAACCAATTGTTGCTCTATATTATTTGTATGTCAAAATACTTGTGTGCAAATTTGTAGGCTCCTGAGACTTCGTTTGATATTTTTATGATTATCGGATCCAAATGGAATGCAGTTTATTATATCCTGACATGTCCAGTTGCAGATAAAATGAAGCAGGCAACTTTGTGCATTAATATCTTTCACCTCAGGCAGTGTTATGAAAATCCATCTTGCAGGGTGATTTCTAGCATGGAAATTTATTTTTTTGTTCAGTGCCATGGTTCCATGATGATATTTAGTCAGTTTTTGAAGGCAGTTCTGGAGGCCACCTGCTTGTTTTGAGCTCTTTACAGTGTATCAAGGATTATAGTGGTATTAATCATTGGATCTTATTCTAATCCTATGATTATAGGATTATAGTGGTCTTATTCCTATCAGTTTGGCATTTGAAAATGGCACTTATGTTGGAAATTTCATGGCCCACGGTGTCTGGTTTAGAATAAGACCAACACACAAATGTAGGGGATTGGTTATTCAAGAAAGGAAGAGGTTGTGATCAAGGACATAGTAGACATACACTATCAAGTTAGTGGTATTAACTAAAATTTCTCTTTGCCTTTGTGAAATGAAATGATTATAGTGGTATTTTTATGCTGATCTATTAAAGGCTTATAGTGGTATTAATCTTATTCTAACAACATATTCTCATCTTTGTAAAATTTTTTGTTTATATTAAGCCACTCTTTCAAGTAACCATTAGAGCTATTTCATATGCACAGGTAGTGAACATGCATATTTGTATAAGCACTATTGGGAGCTTACCCTGCAACACATGTACTATTGTGAAATATCATCACAAGTCCATTTGTTGCGGGGTCGAGCTCCCAGTAATGCTTGGTCAATAAATCTGCATGTTTTTCACTTGTGCATATACCTTCTCTGATCGATTCTTATATGCACATGTAGTATTGTGAACATGCAAATTTTCTATAGTCTTAATGATTTTTCTTATTTCTTGTCTTTTTTTTATATTTCCTATGTCTGTACTTGGTGACAACATTTTGAACATTGTTGACATACTTAAATGGAATACACAATACCAAATGATGAATGCTCAATTATTGTAATGGCAAGGCATCAAAACCATCCATTTCTAAACTTTGATTTGGTATGATAAATGTCCCTTTACATTGAGAAAATTATAGTTGAGAAAATGGTTGTTCAGTAACAATTTGTATCTGTAGGTTGCAAACAAATCATCCTTCTTCCACCAACGAGTCATTCCATTCAAGAAAGACCATGTTTGACAATATCAATGCACAAAAAACTAGGGAGACAATTGCTAGACTGTGGTCTAACTTAAAAAGAAAAGGTGATGGAAAATGTTATTGTCCTTGCAAAATTTGTAAGGGCTTAAAGACTCAAAGATATCTAATCAAAACAACTGAGGAACATTGTAGGCAACATGGTCACATTGAAGGGGGAAACAAATTTCATCCATTGGTATGTATTTTAATAATTTATAAAATACATAAGACATGATTTGATGACAACATCATGGTCATGATTAATATAAGGTCATCATTTTCATATAGGTCAACCTCCCTAGGTTTCATGTTATGGACCATGACAATCTAAAGAATGTGGATTTCCAAATGAGGGAACATGGAGGTGTGAATATAGAAGTAGAAGGTAATGATCCCATGGAAGAAGACCATGATGATGAAGAAGATCATGATGATCAAGATGATCACAATGATCAAGATGATCACTCTATGCACCCTAAAATGGTCACCTAGACTTTGGGCCCCATTTATTTGATTTATCAATCCTGAATCATTTTTATCAATAATCAATATTTTCAACATTATTAATTTCTTGATCAAGTCTTAATTTTGATCATATATTGGATTTTTATCCTTGAGCTAACCATTTATCCTAAGTCTTTATTTAATTAAAAGGAATATTTCCTCCCCTTTTGATTAAATAAAAAGCCCCACTTTTCCTCTTATCCTAAGTTGCACAAATAGAACATTATTCTTATTTCACAAAAAGAGAAAAAGTACTTTTTGTCTCACATGGACACAAAGTCAATTCCTATTGGAAGATACTTGTGCACATGGATCACTCCTCTTTTAAGCTCCACCGCTGATTAAGACTTTTGCCTCTTAATCTCAATGGTCCATTCCTTTGCTTTTCTTATAAAAGGAAAGCTCTCTTCTTCATTTTCAGATCATGTTTTGAATACTAATCGTATGCTGCAGGAATTCTTGGAGACTTTTTGGAGCTTTTGGAAACCTTATTGTTCTTAGTCTTTCATTCTTGCATTTTAGCTTTCATGGCATCTAGTTTAGTTTCCTTTGATGCAATAGATTTAACTCACATAGCTTAATAAGAGGGATTTGTAACACTTATTCTTTCCATTTCATAGCTTAGTTGCATTGCATTTTCATTTCCATAGACTAGTTTGCATTGCATTTTCATAGTGATTCTTGAAGATATTGGCACTCTTGCCCTTGTCCTCATTCGAATCTCTCATTGTGTGGTTGACTAGCAAGGTCATAAGCTTGTAGCTCTAGCTGAGAGCAAACACATCCTAGTCCCTTGCAACTTCATGCATAGAGAGCTATGAGCCACTTTGTGAGGCCTCATTCTTGAGCAACCTTGCATGTAATGGCTCATAGAAGTGCACCTTTTTAGTGTGTACAATCACGATGATCAAGATGATGATGATGATGTTAACGTAGACCTTGATGTACCTATACTTGAAAAGGCACATGAGCTCCTATATGAAGGCTCCCAAACAACTCTTCTTGCTGCTGTATTTTTGTTGGTGAACTTGAAGGTTATGAATGGTTTATCCAACATAGCAATGACACGTATGTTAAGGTATGTCATCTTTTTTCATTATTTTAGTCATAATTCCCTTACAATTAACATTGGGTGAATCGTGTAGCAATTAATATTCTTTAAATTAACAAATTATATTTTTGGTCATAGGTTGATAGGTGAGTGTTTGTTACCACCATCAAACATTCTACCTCACTTGTACCGAGAATTATTTTCCATTATGAAAGATATTGGAATGGAGTATCAAATAATACATGCATGTCCGAACGATGATATTATATATCATAAACATCATGAATTTGCAACAGAATGCCCTATTTGTCATATTAGTAGATATTAATCAGATTGAATAACAAAAAAGGTGCCTCACAAGGTTCTTCGATTTATTCCCATTATTCCACGTCTGAAATGATTATTCAGGTGCAATAGCTTGGCACAATTTATGGATTACCATGCACGCAATAGAAGTCAAGATGACATTATGCAAATGCCTGTGGATGGTTCAACATTCAAGGAGATAGAGGAAAAATGGCCACACTTTAAAGAAGAACCTTGTAATCTCAAGCTTTCATTGGTAGTGGACGGTGTCAATCCATTTGGAGAGATGAGATCTACTTACTCGATGTGGCCTTTTTTTGTTATCAACAATAACATTCCTCCTTGGTTGTCCATAAAAAGGGAGCATATACTATTGGCACTGATTGTTCTAGGTATTTTTTGATTTAATAGTCATCTAAATTAATTTATTATAAATAATCCATCAAAATGGTCATAATAATTATGTAATGTTTTTGTTCATTCAACTAGGTAAGTACCAAGTTAAAGATATCAATGTATATATTGAGCCCCTTATCGACAAGTTGATGGTGTTATGGAATGGGGTCACTATGTATGACATCTCTAGACCAATAGAACAAAGACAATTTCAATTCCATGCAATGCTTGTATGGACAATACATGATGCCCCTGGGCTAACACATTTTTGTGGTATGTTCTCTTCTTAACACCTCTTTTTTGGTATGTTATAGTGCTAACACAAAGTTAACATATTTAATCCAATTATACACAATCTTTTAGGTCTTCAGATAAAGGGAAAATTTGCATGTCCAGTTTGTGGTCCAAAGATGAAATCTCATCATTCAAAAAGTTTAAGAAATCAGGTGTTCGATGAGAATAGACACTTTCTCCACAGAAAGCATAAGTACCGAATTACCAAAAAATATCTTTTCAATGGGAAAGAAGAGACTACATCAAAGCAATAGAGAATGACACCTCACCTATGGAAGTCAGCATACAATAAAATAAATTGTCGAGGTAATGTCATTCCATCTGATGGTTTTTGTTTCAAATTTATATTTTGATATTGTGTTTTGTTTACTGATGATTTAATTGATGCTTGTGAAGGTCATCAAGGCATCAATGACCAACTTCCAAAAGGACTAAAAGTTATCCTATACAATTTAGTAGGTTTCTGTACTACGAGCAACTCCCAATCATGCATTTGTTTGATCCTGTGCAAATTGGAGAGAATGTAACAGAGACATTATGTAAAATCTTGGATGGAAGGCATGATAAAGACCAAATTGTTAAAATTTGTAGTGACATTGAAGAATCTAACCATGCAATGAAAAATGTCATTTGATCAAATAACAATGGAGACCAAATTGATATAAGTGCCCTTAGTTGGTTATTGTCAGAGTAGCAGAGCAATGCTATAAAAGAAGTCATAAAAAAATATGATTTCCCATAGAATTTGCTACGAACATAAACGATCTCATATCAGAGAAAAGTGAATTTGGGCCAGGGATGAAAATACATGATTGACATACATTTATTAAGGTAATTCATGTTATTTTGTATTCACTATATATTTGTATACTGCATGTAGTTTTCATTGCATTCTTTTATAAAATATTGACAAGATCATTTTACAAATATTACAGTACGTTCTACTTCTATCTCTCCCACACCACTTCACCAACTGTGTCAAACAAGTTATACATGAGGTGGTTGTCATCTAAAGAAATCAATAAAGAAGATATAAAATATTGGAAGAGAAAAATACCTCTTCTTATGTGTGAAATGCAAAAGTGTCTACCTTCAACTTTTTTCAATGCACAAGAACACTACCTCATACATCAAGTTGAGGAGATTGAATTGTGTGGACCTATACCAACTAGGTTAATGTGGATGGTTGAGAGGCACTTAATTTTTTTGAAAGGCTTGGTTCGACAAAGAGCAAATCTTGAGGGTTCTATGGTGGAGGGATATATGGTATACCAGACCATGGTGTACATTAGTGAATATCTTCCTAAGTTTGTAGCAAAGATCCATGTAGATCGTATTTGGGATCCCAACTCCATTAACAAATTCGAAGGGGAGTAATTGATGGGAAAAAGGTAGATTGAGGAAAGTGAGAGGTAAATCTAAGATGTTATTGTAGTTAATTAATTCTTATAAATCTTCAATATAAGTTATTTATAATTGGTGTATTTTTTTTTATATAGTTGGTTGAGAGTGGGATGCAATACATTTGTATATTGTGAACAATCTTGATTGGATGACGATATGGATTGAACGATGTTAACAAAATGGTTTCTCATTAACATGGGAAGGTGTTGCTTCATTGGTTAGAGAAGCTCATCATAATGTAGATTCCAATGTTACGCCAATGGTAATTGATCTAGCATATGGTTTAAGAGGTAGAGAGGTACGTACAAATTTATTAATGATCATGACTCGTATGTTTCATATCAACTCATGATACAAATAATTTACACACACTTGAAAAATTGTAGGTCAAGCACCACAAAGCTATGTACTATCATGGCCACAAATTTTGCATAAAAAAGTTGGATGACACAAAGAAAACTTATGATTTTGGGATAACTGCAGTTTTTGAGGTCACCATTATATCATCTAGAAATGACATACATCTTCAATAATCTCAAAATCAATACTATGGCATCTTGGATGATATAATTGAGTGTGACTTTAACTCCTTAAAAGTAGTTCTATTCATTGTCAAATGGTATAGGCTATGACTGAATCAAAATGATCCAGATAGAACTGTTATTCAACATGATAATGGATTTACAATGATTAATACAAGGTCGTTTGAGCCAGTTGGAGATGAGCCCTATGTTCTTCCAAGCCAATGTGAGCAAGTGTTTTACTTAGAGGTTCCACATAAATAGGGTTAGTCATTTGTTGTTAGACATGATCCAAGAGGAAGGCCGATAAAGTATAATGTTATGGAAGAAGAAGATATTGAAGATGATGAAGAAGCAGATGATGAAGATCAAGATGATGGTGATGATGATGATGATGATGATGATGATGATGATGATGATGGTGATGATGGTGATGATGATGGCGATGATGGTGATGATGATAGTGGTGATGATGATGATGATGATGATGAAGATGATCAATGACATGATTGAAATGATCAATGAAATGATTGACATGATTTATTGATTTCAATTGTAATGATTACATATTTATTGTGTTCAATTCTAATGATTAGTACAACATATGTGATTTATAATTACCAATATTTTGCTTACGATGCTCAATTAATTGCTGCTGATACATGTATATATTGTGTTTGATTATCACCCTTTTTGAAAACATGCAATTGACTACAGACATCGTCACCCCTTCTGTTGACGATCTTGCATTCCATATATAAGGTAAATTTGTTCATGTTTATGATGTTGCATATTGTTCATGTTGTCTTCTAAGTTATTTGTAGCATACGTATCATGTAATTTTTAGCTAACTTAAGATAAATGATTAACATATGCAGGAAATTTAACCCCTTTGGCGTGGATCGTGCACAGTGACATGGATCAACAGGTATAAGTCAATAAATAGACATAATTTTCTTATATTCTTCTTGTTTATCACTGAGCACATATGTTATAAATAGACATATTATATAATCATATAATGTATATATAGACAAAGAAGAACCGTATAGAAATATAATTATATAATCACTTTCAACTTAGTACATTTTATATCTCCCACGTATAGACAAAGAAGAACCGTACGTATGGGTCACGGCTTGATTATTCTATATATATTATTTAAATATTATCAAAATTCTATTTTAAGTGGGGATGTGACAATATCTCATTTGATGGATTGCAGGACCCACCAAATAGGTACTTGTCAGATCTATCTACATCGAATGAGAGAAATGAGGGAATGCTAGATGAAAGTTCTACATGTAGTATGACTAAAATAGGGAGATCAACTAGAGGTCAAAAGATTAGAAAAAAATTTGATAAACACATGCAATTTTTCCTTGCTAATGGGGGGTCATGTTCTTATGATGATGAGACCAAAGGTGACATCAAGGTGCCCTTTCAGTACACACACATTGAGAAAGAATGGGTACCCAATGAGCTAACTCACTTTAACATTAATTTTTGTGTTAATGAGAGGATATATCACATAGCTCCATCCTCATTACATGGTTTGGGCCTATTTTCCATGGATGGGATAAAGGTATGTTACAACAAAGTTGTTGAATTGTTCAAGTATGTCGGTTCATGTTACAATTACAATGATTGGATGCAGATTGTTCAATATTAAAAAAGTATGCGTAGGTATGCACTATCAGCTAATTATATACAATGGAAAGAAAATGATCAAAGTAAAAGATTTGCAATGTACATTGATGGGAGACCAAAAGCAATAGATAATATTGTGGATTTTATAAATAGTACATGACCTTCCTCAACTAATAAGCAACCCAATTGCATATTTGAGGTGCATGAGGGGAATCAAGTTTTTGTATGTGTGATAAAATCAATAAGTGCAGGGGAAGAACTGCTAATAGATTACCATTTAAATCGCATAGATACAAATAAAGTTACTATCATGAGGGTGGTAAGTACTATATACCATTTTATTAATAAGTTTTTTTTTGCTAAGTCTATTGCTTTCAGTTCGCTGAAGTTTTTATATTTAATCTTTGTCAAAGGATGATATGGATCCCACACATGATAGAGGCCACGAGGATGCTCCTCCCACCCATTCTTCAGCAAGGGTAAACCTTATTGAAATTGTATAAATTAGATAGTTGAAAAATGTTATATTATTACATTATTTTATTTACGGTTTTGGAGTTTTTATGATAGTTTTACTGATATTCCTATCACAATTTGATGTTCAAGATAAGGGGAAAGCACCTGTAGTAAGTACAGAGGCAATAGCTACCCCTTCTGATGATGATATCGCAGAAATGCCTAATGTAACAATTATGTTGAGGAAAAAATTAAAAAAAATCAATTTAGAAATAATGAGAATTTTGGATGAAGCAAATATTCCAATCGAGGAGATGCTGAAGAGGCTATCTAAATTGAAAGCGCAAGCACGTCATTATGAAGTAAGCAGTAAAGAATCTTTAGTTATAACAAAAGTTCAATAAAGGTTTATATTTTATACTCTTTTATGTTGTGAAGTAAAATATGTAATATGTGTTCTTGTTATAGGAATTTTTGGCAACTAATCTAGAACCTGGTTGAGGACAACGCAGTGAGGCCGGTACTAGCAGAGGTCTGGCCGCCTCAGGTAAAATAATCCTTTAGTTGACAAGTTACAAGGAATTTTTTCTTTGGAACATTCAAAAACTTCTTAAGTTAACTCTTACTTTTATTATTTCAGAATGTCTTTGCTAACAATGTATTGTTCAGGTCATCAAGTGCAGGAGACTCCTCCTAGGAGGTCGACGAATGTCCATCCGAGATTGCTGAGTGCAATGTTGGCAACAAGGGGCATGCAAACATCGACACCTTCACGTTCTATGCCAGCTGGTAAATCCTTGTTTTGCTATATTTGGTTTTGTGTTAATTATGATTTGATAATTTGTACTTTAATCTTGGGTGCATCACATAGTGGATTATTTTTTTGGAGTAGGAGATACACCGCTGGCACCATTTGGTACGCTAGATACAGATCAAAGTACATGTATTGGTGATAATTCACCATCATTTCTTGGATCTACCCATGTTTCTAGCACGAGAGTTATGCAGATGTCATTGTTGATTGATGATAATGAATCGATGCCTTTAAAATGTCCTAAGCTTCCAGGTACTTTAAATAATTATTATTTATATTGTAATATGCATTTACCTATTCATAACAAGTTTTGGATTGATTATCCCATGACATTTTTTGTAGGAAATGATTCATTTTATAGGACGCTTTATGACCTTGCACTGCATATATTCGGGCCCACCATACATACAAGGTGGAACATCATAAGTGAACTAACTTTATCCCACTATTTTTTTTTCATATCATTAATTGGTACAATATTTTTCCTTTCATTCGGGTCTTTTCTTTTACTATATCTAACAATTTTGTGTTTTTTCTTAAAAGGTGGAACTTGCAAGACAAAAAATTAAAAGATAAGCTCATTAAAGATTTACAACATGAGTTTGGTAATAATATTTTTGATGAGAAGAAAATTTTAGAAAGAGCTTGCAAACATCTTAAGACTGTGAGGGACTCATATAGAAAGAGTCTCATCCAGAACCCAAAGTACGAGCATCCTCTCTTTATTCCTGTGAGGGATTGGAATGAGTTCATTTTGGATGCAAAGGAGAAAGGGGATGCTCAAAGAGGAATTACACTAGCAAATGAGAGAAGAAGGTATGCAATAGTATTAACTACTAGTACAATATAATAATGCACTAATTAGTGATCTTTATATCTATATCATCTAACATATTTCAAACTTTTCATAGGTTGCAGGACACATCAAAGGCAACAAAGGCCAGGTTGCAAAATATTGGGCAGCACAGACTTGGTTCTGGTGGATATTCCAAAATTAAAGCATGAATTGTACATAGTAGTAAATGAATTGCAGAGAAAAATTATTTATAAAATACAAATAATTTTGTTTAATCAAAAAATACAGGGCTTTGAATTTAATTTAGAGGTCACGACAAGATACAAAAAAATTGCCTTCAAGGAAGGCTATCAAGCCATGGCTGAACGCCTACGGCAAGCTTCCACTGGCCCAACCGAAGAGTCTCCTTCATCATGTGGATAGGTAAATATGCCAAAAAATATATTAGAAATTGAATACTTGAGCAACAATCTATTTGATAATAATGTGCATGACATTGCAATGCAACCTCTAAATCCTGACACAGATCATATGCCACATGATGAAGCCCCTGATGTGCATCGTACTATTGATGGAGGTGCTCATTTTCTATTTAAAACTAATTATGTAATTATTAATACAATTTAACATCTTAAATTGAACTTGGTGTAACCTTTTTGTGTATATTTTAGATGATACAAAATCATGTCATGCTGAACAAGTGCTGGAAGATGTTCAAACTGATCACCATGTAGATCATGTGACACATTCAGGTAAAGAAAATCTATGTTTTGTTATTTTAAATTAAATTTTTGATTTATAGTTCTTTTACTTAAATAAATACTTGTAATTCACTAATATAAAATGGTGTGAATTTAACTCATGAAGTAGTTGTTATTGCAGCGGACCCCCCTTTAGCGCAGCGACCTTGTGTTCCTGAATAGATGAGGAGGAGACATGCGTTGGAATTAGAATCGGTAGAGGAGGGGAATGAAGAGGACATTGATCTTCCTCTTAGAAATTACATGATTAAAAAAAAGAAGCAAGAAACCCAAAAAGAAATGATTGTAATTAACATTTTTTGCTAATGAAAGAACGTTGTCTTAATGGATGTAATTTTATACTAGTAATGTTGATGAATGATGTGTTAATGAATTCTTCATTAATGTTGTGTGTTAATAAATTTTATGTGTTAATGAATTATTCATGAATGTTGTGTGTTAATAAATTATTCATGAATGTTGTGTGTTAATAAATTTTATGTGTTAATGAATGTTATCATTTGATTATAATGATTGAATGTTATATTTCAAAAATGGATGAATGAATGAATGAATGTTATTAAATGTTAATGGGGAATTTAGAGTGATGTTAGGGGTGGGGGGGAGGGGCCAAATGAGCTTCCACCTTCATGTGGTTGGCCTTGTTTAGTAGAGAATATTAAACTATTCTTGAAACCAAGTGAAGCTCAAACTTTAAAGATAAGCTTAGAGTTAATAGTGACAACCAACTGGCAAGTCGAAATGAAGTTCTTCGTTACAGGTACCTTTTTAGTTTTTAAAGCACAATGTCATGTTTTAATATTGTGTAGTTTTTTTCTTATGTCAAAGTATTCTTTTACTATAAGAACATAATTTATGACCATTTTAGTAACTATTCTAACATCACTTTATGACAAATCCTATTTTGGCAAAGATGGTGATAAGTAGTGCTGTCTATTCCTTGGGAGATTGGATTGCATAGGTCTGTATCTCAAAATCATTTGCATGTGGCAGAAATGCATACTTACAACCATTTCATTCTACATTTAAAAACATTGATGACACTCTAGACACAAAATAATGCTCATGCTGTTGACTTGATAGTGCTATGAAGGCAAACCAATTTTTGAATTTGATTGAACCCAGATGTTTAGATTTGGTCTCCTTGGATTTAGTCTTCATGGTTCTTTGTCTCATTATTACTATCATCCTAGTGAGGTAACACCTTTGCCTTCTTTCTTAGTCTCTTATAGTTCATACTTGTTTAATTTGAATAATTTTTGAGTTCCTTGCAAAAAGGTATGACAAACAAATATGGTTATACATGCTCTATTTCCTTTCCAAGATTGGTGGGTGGTGCCTGCAAAAGTGGCCTTTCATCAAACTATCAAAATTAATTCCATATGTTGCTTACATTTAATTAATTTTCCATATTAATTATAGCTCTCTTAAGTTGTATTAGAAACTTTTGCCTTAAGCATGTTTGATGCAAACCTGTAACACCTCTTTTTCCCATATGTAATCATGATGCTCTATTTTTTGGTAGTTGTGACTCTTAATGGTTAAACCATCTCTTGATCATGTTATTGCACTTGATATATGACTATTTCATGTAGGTGCCTTGGTTTTGGGGCCAAGATTTTGGGGCTCGACAATATCATATGTTAGGATTGTATCTGCAACAAGCATGGATTGTAATCTTTAGAGTTGCAATTCTTCTCTTACTAATATATATATTTGCAACCCCTATCCTGAAGATTCTTGGGCAGCCAAATGACATTGCTGAATTAACAAGAACACTTTCAATTTGGTTCATTCCCCAACATTTCTCATTTGTTTTCCTCTTTCTCGTTCAGATATTTTTGCAGTCCCAATTGAAAAACATAGTGATTGGGTGGACTTCTGCAGACTCTTTGGTGCTCCATGTTTTTCTGAGCTAGTTATTTGTTAGTAAATTTGAGATGGGGTTAATTGGTGTGGCAATTACATTGAATTTAGCATGGTGGATGCCAACAATTGGCCTAATTTTGTATGCCACATGTGGGGGTTGTCCGCTGACATGGACAGGTCTGTCTAGAGATGGCTTCTCAGACTTGTGGCCTTTTTTCAAGCTCTTTGTTGCATCCGATGTCATGATATGGTTAGCTACTAGTTCTTTTATGGAAGATATAAATGTATGTAGGTATCTTGAGTCCTAAATTTATAAAATGTTTAGATGGTGCTAACATACTTTCATCTTGTGGACAATTTAGAGAATTGGTATTACAAAATACTGGTCCTCTTGACAGGATATTTGTTGGATTTAGTTGTTGCCATTGATTCTCTTTCTATCTGGTAAAAATGCATAAAAAGAACTATTTCTTTAATGTTCATTAATGGCAGGAGTTCGTATAATGGTGCAAACAATATGTTTTTAAAATGTTGATATGTGTTTTGCAGCATGAGCATCAATGGGTGGGAGCTGATGATACCACTTGGTTTTTTAATTGCTACTGGGTATGTACTAAATATTTCCTATACTAAATATTCCCTGTATTGAAATGAAATGCAAAATTTATAAATGTTCTTGACATATGAAATGCATAATGCTGAAAAGATAATGAAATGCATAATGTTGAAATGATAATGAAATGCATAATGCTAACATGATAATTAATTTGTATTCTTAATGTTTGAACATAGTTATTTATGATAAACTATTAGAAATCAATTATGTAATTTTTGAATTAAATTCATTCACTGATATTTCATGAGTAGTAGTTCACAAGAACCTATCTTTTTCAAGCGTGCTTAACCATGGAGTTTCCCTAAGATTAATCCCACTTAACTTGCTATCCCATTTGCAAAACTTTCAGTTAGTGTTGTGTCTTATGAACAATTTATTATAGAGCCCCTTTAGCTTATTAATTGACATGTAAGAAATAATTTTCATAAAAATTCAATTTTTAATATTTCTATTACGATTCAACTGTATAATTTATGATTCAAACTCATTGATTCATTTTTCATATGTAATTTACAAATCAAACTCAAATACTTTTTTTAAAAATCTACTGCAGCCTCTATTTGTGTCACTCTTTTGTAGAAGTTCCAAGCATGAAATGCTTATCTTAGTCTACTTATTTTCATCTTTCTTGTGGTAATGTTTATCTTTTACATCCAATTTTTATAATAAATTCATGTACAATTTCAAGTAGTTTAGGGTTTTTCTTTGTAAGGCCTTGTTCCAAAAAGGGAAACTAAATACAATGACTAACTGAACCAATGATCTAGATAGCTACATCTCAAGCTTTTGACTTATAAATAAACTTTATCTTTTCTTTCTATACCTGAATTCTAGCATAACCCACTTTTCAATGGGTGACTTCTAGTCATAACTAGAATGGAGTTCAAAATAGAACCTTTCCATTTCATTGACCCATTGAATCAGAATGTAACCATTAGGTTTGCCTTATGTACGATAAAATTTTGATGTTGAGTAATATCAAATTATGCTCCGATTGAGATAAGATCATGCTGTCAAATAACTTGTATGTCTTCAAATCTACCTTTTATTTATTGTTAATTAATATGTTTGCTTGTGAATGTAGTGTGAGGGTGGCCAATGAGCTGGGTGTAGGAAATGGAAAAGGAGCCAAATTTGCAGTTATTGTTTCCGCAATTACTTCATCCATGATCGGCCTTGTTTTTTGTTTGCTCATTATTTTGCTTCGCCAGGAATTTTCTCTGGTCTTCACAACTAGTACCATAGTTATAGAAGCATTTTCTAAACTATCAATTTTGCTGGGCTTTTTTGTGCTCCTCAATAGTGTTCAGCTAGTACTTTCAGGTAAAGCACCCCTGTATTTGCTCCTCCAACTTATTCAAATAAAAAATGTTTCTGACAATGCTGGAAACAAGGTATTTCAAAAGGAATAAAAAAATTGCAATTACAATAATAGTTATCAACACTGAACAAATCACATTTAAATTCTAATCATTTATGATATTGACTAGGCATTCTTCTTCCTTACTATGTTTCAGGGGTAGCAGTGGGATTAGGGTGGCAACCTTACATTGCTTACATCAATATTGTGTGTTACTATGTCATTGCTGTACCCTTTGGAATGATGCTTGGTTGGGTGTTTAAACAGGGTGTTTCGGTGAGTTTGAGTTCTATCAGAATTGGCTAGCATGAAAGGGATTAATGTATATAGGGAATATTCATATGAAAATATAAGTAAAGCATGTATATATAAATTATAGAATCTTGAAGTTCAAATGAGAATTCAAGTCAAATAAATTATCAAAACTAAAACATTAATACTATGAAATAATCAGAAAAAGGTGATCGCATCCCTAGAACATCCCAATTTTGAAGATGGGTCAAATGGACCTGAATCTTGACTACACATCCCTGAATAACTCTGCTTCCAAGTAGACTCTATGAACAAACTCAACAAAAGAATGGAAGGCTGTTTAGAGCTGGGAATAAGAACTAGAAACAAAGATTTTATTAATTGATCATCTCCTTGTGCTTGATTGTGTTTCTCAACCTTGCTTTCTCAAATTTACAAACATGATATCCCATATTTGGTATGATATGGGATATGGATTGGAATGATATGTGGGACAATAGTCTAGACAATTATTCTGGCTATTATTGTGTATCGATGTGACTGGGACTGAGCAGTAAGTACTAAATTTTATTTGCAATTCTTTGTCTGTAGAACATATAATTGTCTAAGTGGTAGTGAATGTTTTTGAAGTGTTAAATACATTTATAATTTATTGTTGTTCTGTACTAATTGCAGGCTACTCAAGCCAAAGAGAGAGTTAGAATAGGTATTATTTATGTATTATCAACACTAAATTTATGCTCTTTGAACTTTAAGGAAAGTTATGAGATAATGAAAAAAGATCCAATTTGTCTTTTTTTTTGACAACTTGGGGGTGGATTCATTCATTCTAACTAATTCTTTGTTTTGAATTTATTCCATTCAGAAGCTGAACAACTGAGAAACCTGAACATATAAAATACATGCCAGCAACCTACAATCTAGATGACTTTGACCTTCAACTTGGTAAGTAGGACATTGACCTGCATTTGTGTGTCTGATATGGTAATTTTTTCTTCTTCTTGTGCCTGAAATGAAATATTTTGTTTGAAAAATGCCCTAATTTCTGCATGGAGCTTCACTAGTATGACAATGAATAATATAAAACATGTGACCATAGACATGAACAAACTCAAGAATGAGATGGCTATGTTCTAAATTATAAGAGAAAAGATGTTCCATTTACAAATAATACCCACACTGTCATTGACCATGTGCTACACAAAAAATTCAATAATATCCTGCGAAAAGACCTTACAATTGACTATGATTCTGGCCCACTTCAAGCACATGGTTTAGACATGGAAAGACCACTTTCAAAATCTTCATTTATCTCTTTTGTATGTTTAATGAGAGAATAATTGGAATCTCTCTCCAGAGGAGTCAGGTCTGTAATAAGCTGGGCTAAAACACTGCATTGTGCCCCCAAAGAAAATTAGGGCCTGTAGACTTCAAAAGAACATAAACTTGTTGTTACATAAACCCAGATTCCCTCTAGTCCCTCCAGCTAACTATAGTTTCATGTCCATATACAGTCAAAACATTTCCATGTGACATACTTCTCTGAGATAATGTGTCAAATGCTTGCACCACCTGGGATACTGCACACAAATGAAGAGCACAATTCTCTGAAGGCCTCTGATATAAGGAAAGGTTTGGGACTGTGATGCTTGGCATACTCTTACCATTGGGATTGACTTGAAACCAATTTAAAATTCTATGATCAAGGTATATGGCCAGATCATGACATCAAAAATGATATCTAGTTTAAAAAACACAATGACATGAAAAGATTCACCCAACTGCAAATAAATGCAATGAATTAACCTACAGAAACAACTTGGAGGTTGACAGAAGGAAAATTTATAACATCTTCTAGATTTTGAGTACTGCCTCAAAAAAGGGAACAATGCCAAAATATCCAAACCAAAGACCTTTCCATACATGAAAGACATGAAAATAGCCAACATCACCCACATCAACCAGTTTGATGCATTTATCAACATAACTTTTCTTATGCAATCCCTGCACCATACCTGAGATACATGAAACTTGGCATGAAGATGCGGCCTCATGCAACCAGGCATAATTGGAGCACCATCATTGCAAACCCCATCCAAAGTACCCTTCCACTGTGTTTCTAGGAGCCAATCAACAACACATATGGCCTTTGTAGCTGCTATATGCAAGCTAGTCATAGGATCCTCCATAGCAAGCACCATGGCATCCCCATTAGCTGCAATGGTACTTGAAGACCTGCCCTTGCTGACTATAACAGAAAATAACATTAGAGTTTGTAGGAAGTTTAGGAATAGGAGCCATGATTTTTTATGATATAGACATTTATTAACCCTAACTGCACATGAATTATATGCCTTTAGTGTGAGTACCAATTGGAATAAATGAGGCCTGTAAAGGCTCTTATTGGTTTTTGGTTTACTGGGGATCGGAGAGACTTTACAAGGAATTGCAAGGCCCAAATGGATGTACACTTTCTACCCTTTCCTGTGATGGATTTTTAACCTCTAAGCACCCTGGTCAACAAATTTGACAATTCTTGGAATTTGAACTTTCCTGATTCCATTTTTGTTCATTCCCTTCATTTCCATTTTGATTCATTTTACTATGCTTCCATATTGCATAAGTTTATAATCTTTCTGGTGTGCTTGATATTTTGAACAAGTTATCAGTTGATCTTACCTTTTGTGAAGACAAACACTGTGACATTGCATCTAGTAAAATCTAGTCAAATATGAATGAGGATTTATTTGCTTACAAGAGGATATGGTCCTTTTTCTGCAGAACTGGAAGGAAAATTTGATAATAAGATCAGGGTTATGGAGCAAGTTGAAGAACTTAGAGCAAAGCGAGTTGATAAACAAGTAAGATTATTTAATTTCTCATTGAATGAAAGATGTGCTATATGTATGTATGAAAACTATAATTGTATCCCATCTTGTGTATGTGAATATTATTAACTTTATTTTACTACTATGCCATGTGTTTATTAACAGGCAATGTTTCTTTTAAAGGCCTTTAATAAGGACCAAGCTCTGATGCCTCAACCAATTCAGAATGTTCCACCTATGGCTCCATTTCCTCTACCTCCTGATGCACAGACACATGAAATGATAATTGAGAAGCTGAAGAAAGTTGAGGAAAGCTTGGTATGATGATTAACCACTTTCATTAATCTTGATGTATTTAATCAAAGTGATATTTCCTTTCAATACTTTGGCATTCTTTTCTTTTGCTATCTGATTCATAATACTATCTATCATAGGTATGTGGATTTTTCCTTTAAGATCATTATGTTGTTAATTTCTAATATAGTGTTTTTCTTTGGTGAAAATGATGTCCTTTGTACTGAATGTCGTAGTACCTTTGTGTATTGTTAATTTAGTATTTGATTTGATCATGGCTCTTTGTTTTGACCATTAACACTATACTGACCTTCAATTTTCTATGATGTTCTCCTCATCCCATATTTTAGTGGCTTTAATGGCAACATTGTTTGTTCATTAGCAATCCTTTTTCTTTTCATCTTGCAAATAGTTTTCCTTTGGAATAATAATATATCATCCTCATCATTCATGACCTATGAGATTCTAGACTTGTCCAACTTTCTCAAAGCTCATGTCTCTAGAAAAGTTATAAATTATTAAGAACTTTTGGCCACACCTTGGCCAACTCTATATTCTTTTGACATTTTTCCCACCTTTGTCTTTTAAAGTTTTAGTTTTCTCCCTTATATTGTGGCCATCTCTTTCAATTTTTCACTAGTTCCTCTCAGACTTTTGAAAATATTAGAAATTTTAGTTACATGCCTGCTTGGATGGCTTCGATAGTTACAATAGGGAAGAACTTGTTTCTCTTTTCCATTAAGGTTCACATTAGACAAGTATTTAATGTCAATTCAGGGAGAAGTGTGTCTCAGATGCTCATTGTTCCTTTAAACATGATGTGTTGATGCTATTGATTTGCAAAAAATGGACATCCCTTCGTAATGCTCACATTCCATGCTTCTATAACAATAATGGAGACCCTTCTGTTTTGTCAAATTTTAGCTTTCATGAATGTATATAACTTTATAATGACAATGCATGGTATTCAATAACCTTAATGTGGCATGGTGCTTGGAAAATCTAGATAGATATATCTAGATAGATAGAATGTTTTAGATAAATAATACAACACTTCCATTAGGTTGGTGCTTCTGCCAAAATATGTGCCCTGCGAATTCAAAAGGTCATTTCAAGTTAATTTTCTATTGCTGGACACACAAATTGCAATTGATGTTGTCAACAGAAATAGTGATTGTTTCCTTTTCAAATCTATGGAAGGAGACATGAGATAGTGCAAATGTTGATGCTTCTTTGATAATAATGCTCCTTCTCTAAAAAATCACAAGAGATAGTAGAGGCAGAAGCAGACCAACAAGAATATGGATACAATTAAATCATCTCAAACAACCAACAAAGATCCTGAAACTGTAAAAGGGACTCTTGATGGTCCATAAGTCTTGAAGTGGAACTCCCTTGCACTGAAAATACATCATCTTATCTGCATTAGTCAATTAGGCCCAACAAGGTCCTTAGATCACTCTTTTGAAACTGACTTGTAATTTGGTTACAAAATCTGCTTTAACCATTTTTAGAATTGGCTGTATTTTTCCAAGTTTGTCAAAAGAATTTCTTTATGTTGCTAGCCATTTTTAAGTCCCCAAGTAACCCTACTGCACCAATCTTTCCTCCCAAAGTTAGATCCAAAATGATGTCAAGTTAGACCACTGACCACTCATAGACTCATCTTCTGAACAATCCATTAGTCCACTACACCTATGCTGGTTTATGGATAACATTAAAAAGGACAACCTGAATTAGTCCCCTTTCCTTTGCCCAATGGCTACACATCTTGCAATAAGGAATCATCAATTGCCCAAATGGATTCCTAGTCTTCAAGGCCTTTCTCCCAAACCTGCCAATTCAAATCGTCAGCAATGCCATCTTCTAAATGTCACATTTCTGGTCACATTTTTTTTAAAACAAAAGTTAGTATTGGTCACTTTTTTGACCTTTACACATAACTATGTTCGACGAGAATGCTATGCATTCGAAGACCACTTTGACAAACTTTGGTGGATATTTTGACTAACCTATGGTCTCAATTTCAACCATTACACTAGTAGAATTGACAAGAATGCTATGCATTCAACGTCTTATTCTTCCAATTCCAAGGGATTGATTCAGTCGATAATTCGACCACTTGTAGGGTTGAAATTTTGATGATGATTTGCCTTGTAGAATAATTGACAAAAAAATATTGACGATAGTTTTAGTCGCTTGTTCGACCAATTGGTGTAGAAAATTTGACTAATTCTCATCAAAAAATAGGGTAAAATTTACTAGTGGGTATCAGGCCAATGGATCTGAGGGTATTCCATTGTATTCCTTTTAAGTTGCTCCCTAAGTTTTCATAGCTTGTACCAAAGTTCCATGGAGAATAGGATGAATCGGCTGTTGAACATTTGGATGCATTTTATGAATTTATAGAGAACTATGAGATTTGTGTAGAAGATTAGGAAATGAAACTATTTGTCACGACATTAAAAGATAATGCAAGAGATGAATATGAATCATTACCTACACAAATTATTTCATCTTGGAAAGAATTTGAACAATGGTTTCTATATGAATTCCATGATGCAAGTGATAAAGATAACATGTATTATGAATAGTGTGAAGACCAAAGCTGCAACATGGAGGAGGATCATAGTATGTCTCTACTTGATGCATTTTTCAGTTTGGAGAGATATGAAGGGGAGTCTACTGCACACTTATTCTAAAGGATGGAAAATATGTATCAGAGGATACCTATAACAATTATGTCTTCACAAAAAGAATTAATGAGAATGGTCAAAAACTTGGGAATCTCGCCAGATGAACCTAATCTAAAGCTACTTTTTAAGATATTAGAAGAAGATAGTGAAGACAAAGAAGAGGAGGCTTATGATCAAATTGAACAAGGCCTTGTGTTTGATGGAAATATCAGTGATGATAAAGAAGATCCAAATTACATATCCCCTTTGGACACATTTTTGAACTTAGAGAAACAAGGAGAAGAATCTGTAGTACAATTCTTCATAAGGATGTTTAATATCTATCAAGAAATACCTTCAGAGTGCAAACCTACATCCTCTAATCTTTTCAATAGAATGCAAGAACTATGTCTTTTATATGATCATTAGCTCCTTACCTTTCTCAAACTTATGAATAATGAACTGGTTACAGAGGAGAAATAGTGCAAAACTGAAATAACATATGAGTCAAGTGAGGTTTCAAATTTGAATGGAGAAGATTCTTTCAGGCAGTCTAAGGAAATTTTTTTCCATGATGATACTTGTATGATATCAAACATCAATGAATATGAAAATGAGGAAGAGGATCTTCTTCGTGTGGAAGAGATTTCAGCCTTATTAGACATAGAATACCGAAGACACACTGAGAAGAATGGTCCAAATTCTTTCTCAATCCACCATGGTAAGGAGGTTGATGGATCAGCCCATATTCAATAGAAATCAAATTGTGGAGATGAAATAGAATTGCATGAATAGGAGGAAGTTTCAGGAGATAATGTCAATGAAGATGTTAGTCTTGTTGATGAAAAACTTGATGATCCAAATGAAATTTCTCATGAATGTATGTCTGAATTCTCTATGTTCCTAAATCCATTGTTTGAAGAGGAAGTAGATGAAGATATGCCTGATTTCTCTATGTAATCAAATCCATTATTTGAAGAAGATCTTCTGTGCAATCAAATCCATTAGAAGGTGAGATATATTTTAGTTCATCCTATGAGAATGGAATATGTCAAACATATGAAGATGAGATGGAATCAACTAGACATGATGAAGAGAATGTGTTGAAGCATAGTTCTAAAATTTTTAGAAATGTCCTAGCTGATCAAACTCTTGGTTAGAGAGAGTTTTTACTTCTTGAAGATAAGCTATTCCCAAAGCCTTTTGGTGAGGAGAAAAACTATCTGAAATATAGAGATGTGACAGATTGTGAACAAGAAGGTATCCAAAAAAAAAGACTAACTAAGAGGTTTGTATGATTAACCAAAATCTTCTATACAGAAAGGATTACAATGGACCTGATGATTTCTCAAGGGCTGAACATAGATTGGACGCCAAAGATCATATTGATGAAGTAATGAGAATTGTCTATAAGGATGACATGTGTAATGAAACAAGGTTAAAAGTGTTATGTGATCAAAATTAGGTGTTCAATTGAGGAAGTGAGTTTCATTTTTTTGGGGGGCCTGGGGCCACCCAATTTTACTTCACATTAGATTAGTATAGATACTTTTTCTGCTTCTCCAGAGATAGTTGGAATCTCTCTATGCTCACATGGAGCATATGTCCTCAGAAAGAGCCTGTTGGAGCTCTAAATTTTGGGCAAAATTTGGAGTCCTATATAGTGATAAAACCTTAAAAAATGGCCTCTTAAAATCCATGCCCAATAATTAATGATGGAGTAAATGAAATGGGATAAAGAGTTATATTAATTTTCAATTAAAAGATGAGGGATTAAGAAAGGTAGCTCTATGATAGGAACAATCAAAATTCTGTGATCAAAGCCTTCAGAAAATGCTAGAATTTCAACTTGCTGCAAAGATGATGCCAACAAAGGCTAAAGATAGTTGAATTTTAAAAATCTAAAAATGACCCAGTTTGGGAAATCAAATTTCCTATTTCCAAAAAAAATCTTAGCTTTCCACAAGGTCTTTCGGTTTTTCGACCAGACCCAAATCCGAAAGTTAGGTAGTTATTTTTTAGTTAGTTTATTATTTTTCAAAATAGTTTGTAATAAGGGTTGTGTCTTTTCACCCTAAAGAGATGTGAAATCCACTCAAACACACACATATATATACATAATGTAAAATGTAAAGAGATAATACAATTCATATTTTCATAGGATATAATTCAATCACAACTGCAATATGAACTCTAATGTACTATTTTTTCAACATTAATAAAGATAAGTGATCTTCTTTTTATTTGTGGTTATAAGTTATATGTTTTCAATTAGTCTTTCAGATATTCTATTTAATAGAGTGTTTCATTGTGTTAAATTCCCTAAGTGTTATAATTCAAAACCACTATACAGTTTGAATATCAGTAGAAAGGTCTGTGTAAGTCTTTCTTCTGTTTCTGTTGGTCTCTTGAATAGAGTTAAATTCAATAGAACTAGTTGTATAATCTAATTTGAATTATAATTTAAGTGGAAGCCTCTGAAATGATGGTCTTGTCTTATTAAAGCAAGTTTCTTTTAAAATCATCTCTGATCATACATAGGATTGAAAGTTTTATGACTCTATAGCCTAAGTATTTAGAAGGCACTGATCTAACTATTATTTGGAAATTGTCATTTGGTTCATACTATGTGGTTTGTAGATCATATAATCATTATTTCAAAAACATTACTTTTGAGTGCTTAGTTTAATCCACATTAGTCAAGATTTATAGAGTAGAGATTATCAGAGGATTTTTTTCTTTCCTCCAAGGATCATTCACTACCTTAGGAGGAACTTTGTTTGTTTATGTATGCAGTTGTGCGACATAGAGAATTTGATAGTTCAAAGTGAAATTAGGCCTACCAGCCTTGGCTTAATTAAGCCAAAATTGTAGAGGTATCAATTTGTACCTATTAGTTGGCCAAATCTGATCCATCATTTTTGGGCACCAATAGAACATATGGTAGGTCTCCTTGATAGTGCGTCAACCACTACATTATTTTTCCCCTTCACGTACTCAATGTCAAAATTAGATTCTTGGATTTTTCTCACCCATTTATGTTTTTGCTCACTCAAGTCCTTTTTCTTTAGGAAATATCTCAGATTGTTGTGGTCTGTATGCACAATTTCTTTTCTCCAACAAGCTATTGCTAAATCTTGGCCAAAGTATGCATGATGGTGAGCATCTCTTTATCATAAATTGAGTATAGATATTTGGATATCGAGAGTTGCTGACTCTTGAACATGATGGGGTGATAGGATTTCATTAAAACCTCTCCAATACCTTCTCCTAAAATGTCACACTCTATGAGGGAGGGTCAAGTGAAGTATGGTAGTGCTAGTACCAAACACTTTGTTATGAATTCCTTCAATCTTTCAAAGGATTTTTGTTCCTGCTCATCCCAATGGAAAGCCCCTCTCTTCTTCAAATCCGTTAGTGGTGCTCCAAACTATGAAAACCCTTTCATAAATCTTCTGTAGTAATTTCATAATCTGAAGAATCCACACAACTCTATGAGTTTCTTGGGTGGGGGATAGTCAAGGGTTGCTTAAATCTTCTCCTAATACACTTGAACCCATTGGGGACTGATGATGTGACCCAAGTACAAAATGTCAGTCATCCTGAATTCATATTTGGATATATTTGTGAATAGTGAGTGTGACTCTATGCCTCCTAATACCTCATCCAAATGTCTTAGATGTTCCTCCCAAGTCTTTCTATAAATAATTATGTCATCAAAGAGAACCAACAAAAACTTGTATAATTTCTTGTTGAAGATGTGGTTCATGTAGTACTAGAAGGTGGCTCAAGCACTGGTTAGTCCAAATAGAATGACCAAGAACTTGTAGTGTCTGTAGTGCCAATGAAATGATTCCTTCTAAACATCTTTTTCCCTCATGTGGGTTTGGTGGTATCCATAGTGAAGATCAATCTTGGAGAAGTAGAATTATCTATGTAGTTCATCCAATAGCTCATCGATCCTGAGATTGGGGTATCTATTCTTAATGATCTTCTTGTTTAACTCATGGTAGTCAACACACATCTTGAGGGTCCCATCCTTTACAAATACTACCAAGGATGCAAAGGGACTAGAGATGGACTTGATCCATCCTTTGTCAAGGAGTTCTTGTATCATCTTTTGTATCTCTTCTTTGAAATTTTTAGGATGGCGATAGGGCATGGTGATAATAGGATTAGATCCTTCCTCCAAATAATTAGTGTGATCAAAACCTCTATGTGGGGGATACCATATGGAATGTTTGAAAAAACCAAATTGTTCTTGTCCAACATGTTGGAAATATTCAAGACTAGCCAAGTTATTGAGAGGGGAGGGGTGAATCAGTAACTTCAAAAATTTTAACAAATTCAGATCTTAACCATATTCCAAATAACATTTAGATCAATAAGCTAACTGCATGCATGAGTAACAAAAAGAATAAAACATTCATAATACTTTGAACACAGAGATTTGGTGACCCAGAAACCTTCAAAATAGAAAGTAAAACTGGGGTGGGGATGATACCCACAAAACTTCAATATTGCAATATAAAGTTTGCTAGTTAAGGCTTACAATGATCACTTTTGATGATCTGCCCTGTTAGGAGCAATAAGGACTGCTAGGTCCACCTTGTTAGAGGATTTACAAACATACAATAAAGTATGCACTCGGTTAAGAGATTTTACAAAGACTGTTAAGTCTACCCTGTTAAAGGATTTTAAGCTGATTCACCTATTAGGATGAAATAGTAGATCTCTTACTTGCAACTATACTTGCTGATTGAGATTCTTTGATGTAATGATCACCTTCTGTGATGGATATATCTTTGCTGCTCCTTATACTACTGTAGCCCTTTGTAATTTGCTTATCTCTGCCTTTCTTCTCTTTTTCACACTTCTCGCTTCTTCTCCATCTTGGATATGATACAAAACAATGTTTATATATCAATCCAAAATAATTACAAAATAATTACAAAGATGGCTCTTAAACAAGCTAACACAAATATTACCGAGTCAGCCCAAATATAGTTACTCGGTTACTGCAAACTAACTTGGTGACTTTCTGATACTCGGCATCCACTGTGTTACTCGACATCATCATGCTCTTGGTAGAAGTGGAGGCTCAGTCCATAGTAACCACTCAGTTGTAGTTTCAAACTTGGTATATACTAGAGACTCGGTATATATAGTGTCACTTGGTAGAAACTGAATTCCTTGTTTACCATGCTGGCACTCAGTAAACACTGCTTATCTCATCACTCGGTAATGATAACTTGGTAAGCACTGCGAAGCTCAGTCTGTTCGGTAAACACTGTTCAGCTACTCGGTAAACACTATTCTATCTGCTCGGTAAACACTATTCTATCTGCTCAAAAAACACATAGAGTCTGAATAAGTGTTGTCACTAATGACAAACATACTTAATGCCAACAATCTCCCCCTTTGGCATTAGTGACAAAAACACTTATTGCCCCAAAAAAAAAAATCATGCTGAATCTGTTTTTGATTTTTCAAAAAATTTATCTTTGTCATACTACTGTATATACATTTCATGTCTCCCCCATACAGTATATATACAAATATCTTATTTCACCTCATACTCATATTTCCTATTTCTCTCATATACTTTCTCCCCCTTTCATATCTCACATATCTTATATACTTTCTCCCCCTTTTTGACAATAATGCCAAAGGTTTATATACAAATATATTACATGGAGATGCCAAAGTGTGAGAGAAAATTAGAATGTACCTTGCTTATTAATGCTAGAGTTCTATACCAATTTTCTTGCATAATCTTGCACGTATGGAGTACAACTTGGACTTCTGCAGAGAGTTCAATCATGTGATCTACAATTGAAAACTGATTGTCATGGATCAATGTTTTTGAGTGTGCAATATGCTTCTACATTGTATCCATGATTGGAAGGATCATGTTCTAAATATCTATTAATGTTGACCTGATCCTTGCATCTTCTCTCAATAACTTTGACTGCTTATCAGATAGGAATCTGACTATCATATGATGTGTAGAGCTTGAACTAGGTTCAAGTTGCAACTTCTGTGCACTAATCTTCAGATCCTCATCAATCTTATTTATTTTGTCTTTAATCTCCTTTGAGAACTCGACAACATTACATACTTTGACAAAAAATGATGTTATCTTGGAATAGGAGGACTCAATGCTAGTCAAAACTGAAGATAACCCTACCTAATTGATAGCTATTTGCTAAGCAATGTGCTCAAGCACTTTATTATCAAACTTATTCTCAGCCTTCTCAAGAAACTTATCTGATCCAGAAGAATCCTCATTGAACTTGTTTACTGCCTCTTCCAACTGTAAAAAAATGTGTTGAGAGGAATCAACTTAAACACCTATTGCTTCTGTCAAAATATTCTTGGCATCCTCAATGATCTTATATTCCTTATCTCTTTCTTCTTTTAGTTTCTTCTACTTTGCTTTCTTCTGGAGGAGTTCACCAACTGTTTGTATTTGGTCTGCTGAAAGATTTGCAAAATCTAATTGTGGAATTTCTATCTCCTCATCTAAATCTATGTCCTCTACTATATTCTTACTCAAAAATTTTGTACTCAGTTGAGTCTTTATACTTAATGCCTTTGTAGTAGAAATTATTGTAGACAAAGTAGGACTTGCAGTGAAAAATGATAAACTTCTGACTGATCGAATGCTAATTGGAATACTTGATAAACAAAAAATTGAAGTATTTACAACTGTAAAATCTTAAGTACTTACAGAGGTATCCAAAACTGAAGTACTTACTACTGAAAAACTCAAAACTGAAGAAGGTACTGAAGATGATGCTGGAGACTGCAACTCGGTGGAAGGAGGCTAAAGTACGGTAGATGAAGTGGTAGCCACTTCTGTCATTGATACATTGAGCTATGCTAGTGATGATTACACATTTGATGCATCTGCAGGTGTTGTCACAATCACACTTGGAATTATCTTCGGGCTAGATGTAGCAATCTTTACTAGAGAGTGAGGAAGTGAGGCAATCACCTCTACATCCATCCAAACTGGATCATCTTCCTCAACATTCTTCTTAGCTTCCTGGGTAGCTTCTTCCTCTTCTTCTACCTCAACATTATCAATCTGAACTACTTCTTCTTCTTCATCACTATCATCTTCAATATCTTTTATTATCATGGTTTCAACACTTGATTTGTGAAGATGATAGATGTTTTTCCAAGTAAAATTTTCACTTTTCACAACCAAATCTATATCCTTGATCAAAATGAAACAACTATTGAATTTTAGTGTCATCTTGCACTCATTTTCTATCAATGCCTTATTTATTTCATCATTTTTCAAACTTGGCATCAACTGTATTAAGGTTTGAGCATATATGTCCTTAATAGTTTGTCTTGCATTGGACCATCTCAACTTGACTTTATCCAATAGAACACCTGGAATTTGAGAAGCCATATCATTAGGTGAGTACTATAGACACTGAAAAATCCTTCAGAAAATAAATTATTTTTGTTTTCTGAAAATCCTTGATGACATCATCATTTATTAATTAATTATTTATTTAATTAATTAATTTATTTTTATGGCATTAAATCCCTCTCTCTTAATTAAAAATCTTTAATTAAGGAATCTAGCCTAAAAATGTCATTTGGACATTATCCCTAATTTATTAATTATTTAATTAATAAATTGACCAAAAAACTTCAAAAATAAATTAATTTATTTTTAATTTATTTTTTATCCCAAAGTTGGCCAAAATTTTAAAGAGCACTAAACTCTTCTAGAAAGTCCTAAACCTTCCTCTAAATGGGTCAAATCCCTAATCTAGTCCCTTCAAACCCTAAGCCTAGATATTTAATATTTATTAAATTTACCTTTAATAAATATCTAAATCTCACCCAAAGCCACTTGCCCATCCCTTTCTCCTAATCCTAATCCTAATCCCCTTTCTAATCTTGTCACATTCCATTAGCAAAAGGTTTACCAAAACTTATGCTAACCTCCTCCTTAGTCAACAAAGATGGCCACCTCTTGGCCACCTCTTGCAAATGCATTTAAGGATGCATTTAAGCCTTCCTTATCTTTCTTACATGCATTCATTATGCATTTAAGACCTTCTTATCCCTTCCTTGCCACCTCTTGGCCTTGGGCACATTTACCAAATTGTGCACATGCCCTCAAACTTTCAACTCAATCCTCCTTTGACACTTGTCAGGACACTTGTCCTTGACTCAACCCTAACCTTAGCCCTAACTTTGACTCATCCTTTTAACCCAAGACCTTCCCTTTTCCTATAAATAGCCTCACTTCTTTGAGCAAACAATCCTCTCTCATCTTTCAACTCTCAAACTCAATAGCAAAGTTATAATGCCATTTTCATTCTAGCATAAGCATAAACTCATCATTTTAGATCATTTTCAAGCTTAAATCACATCTAAATTAGCTTAAATGGATTAACATAGATTCATTTCTTGTTTAATCAATCTTAGTTCATCTTTTAGCTTTGCATATTTGTGTGTTCTTGAGGCCTTTGAGGCAAAATAGGTTCCTCATACCTATTTTGTGTCATTTTGGGTCTTCTTGATCCTCAAATCATTTATCTTGCATGCTCCAAGTGCTTGAGTTTGCACACCCACATCCATCTATATCCAAGCATATCAAACGGTGCATGGGTGCATCCGTTTTAGGCTTAAACTGAGGTGGCTTTGATTTTAGTTTGTTTACCATTAAATTTGATTTGATTATATACCATGACGTTTGTTTGTCTTTGGCCTTCAAAACAGGTTTAGGTGCACGCTCAAATCCTAGTCTACATTCTGGCACGCCCGGTGGGACTCAAACCATAATCATTTTGATGAAATTATACTTTATATGCTTGTATTTTGCAGGAAATAAAAGAAATGTCACCTTCATGAAAATAAATGACGCCTACAGCAATTAAATGTCGCCTTCAAACAAAGAAATGTCACCTTCATCAAAAGAAATGTCGCCTACAAAGAATCCAGTCACACCTTCATGCAATTAAATCACGCCTTTGAGGAAAGAAATGACGCCTATGAGCTCTGTTTTCATGCTTGCATAACTGAGATTTTCCTGTGATCAATAACTTCTGTTATGTCCCAGAATTCTCTTCTGTCGCCTTCTTGTAATGAAATCACGCCTGTAATGAAAGAAATCACGCCTCTGGTTTTTTATCTGTCACCTTTTGAGGTATAGAATGTTGCCTGTAAGAATTAAATGTCGCCTCTGCACTTTCCAGCGTCGCCTATAAGCTGGACAGTGTCGCTTTTGGGTTTTTGTCTTGAGTTGCTTGGGACTGGTTTTTCATTTCTTTTATTACAGCAAAGGTCAAAACAAAATCTTGAATGACATTAAGGAAATGAACTTAGGTCCTAGAATGTCATTGTCATTTTGAAAAGATAACTCAATCTCGAATGCACTAAAGGAACGAACAACTCTATTCCCTATCTCGTTTCAAATTCCAAAGCAAGCAAACAAATTCAATCTTGAGTGATCTAAGGGATAAAACAAAGCTTTTTCAAAGTTCTTAAATCAACTCGCTAATCAAATCTTGAATGCACAAAAGAAAAGAACTTGCAACCGTTCAAAGCATTTACATTTTGAGGAAAAGAACAAATCAAAATCTAATCACGAGTGTCTTCATTTCAAAGTTCAAACATCACTTAATCAAATTTGGGAAAATGAACAAAATCTGCTTGATGTGCATGTAGCAGTTTTTCAATTCTTGCATAATCCTTGTTAGAGTAAGCAACGTGGAACATTTGAACTTGGACAAGTTCACCTGTTCTGCTTTTAGCAAGGCCTGTCCAAGGAGAAGCGCTTCCTCCTCGGAGAACGACCTCAAACCGGTATCCCCCCCGGCCGGTATACAAATAAGCGAATACTAAAAGAATCGCTTACATCTCCTAATCGCCAGGCGTTCGTGCCAAACACGTGTCTGGGGATGGTAAACATTCCTCTCCCCCAGCATAATTGGCAAGGCTCTTAAGTGAGTCACGGATGATCAGCATAACCGGGTATGGAGACACCACGGAACTATTAAAAACCTGATAAACTAGAGGCTACCCTATCTACATCTGAAAGTATCAAAATCCTTGTGCAAGGACCGATTCCAAGGGGTTTACTGGGTCACCTCAAGATTACTCACCATTTTTATTCCCTTTTGGGGGATACCAAGCTGTGGGCAAGCGATTTTGATACTCACCTTCCTTAGGTAGATCTGTTTGAAGTGCTTGACAGTCAAAGACCCGTGAAAACATTTGTCAAACATACACTTTTTCGAAAGCATTTATCAGAGTCTTTTATCTTGTTTGTATCTCACAAAGTTGCTTTGTCCTTTGTGAAGATTGCTTTTATCAAATCCTTTGCCAATGGAAAAACATCAAGCAGATCTATAACTTGGTTCGAAGGACAATCAGAGCAGCCATCCCAAAACTTGGTCATCTCCCATCCCTTTGTCTGTCTTCTTCTAGAAAACCATCTGCTTCTGTCAGTCATCCCAATCTGAGTCTTAGTCTTCCAAACCATCTTCGTCCTTCCTCCTTATCCAACTCATTTGCAAAGTCAGCATGTCTCAAATCTATAATGAGTTTGGTTATGATATCTCTCCTCTCCGTCCAATCGATCCTAATGATGATGAAGGCCTTGTAGATCATGATGCCTATTTCAGCCAGTTTGCTCCAAGCAACCCCCATCATTCCATCATTCCTCCAATCCAACCAACCATGCCTTCGCGCTTATCTCCTAGCACTCCCTTTCATGTCCTTGGCAAGGCTAGCACTCCTTTTCATGTCCTTGGCAAAGCAACCCCAGTATCTTATCCATCCCCAACTTATCCTTGTCTTCAACCTACACCTCTTCCATATGCTCCTTTCAGGCCTCCACTTTCTACTATGGTCATTTCTCCATCGCCATCATCCCTTAGGAATGCTTCACGCTACTTCCCCTATCTAAGGCCTCCATCTGCCCATCCTCCAAAAAATTTTGAAATCCAAGATTCTAGTCCTCCCATCCTTTTCACCAAACCTCTATCCTTTCCCAAACCACCATCTTCTGCTCCAAACCCCAATCCTCCATCCTGTCTCAAACCACCATCCTCTCTTCCAAACCACATTACCAAAAGTCTCTTCCCTCAAGCAGAATGCTCCCCTCAACCCGCTTCATATCCTGTACCTCAAACCATCACCCCCATCTTTTCAGCACCGTCATCCCTTCAAGCCTCTTCAGCACCATCATCCCCTCAAGCAAAACCCAAAGCTCCCTTTTCAAAATCATCTTTTTCATGGGTGTTCCCTTCTTTCTCTCCTCCTTCACAAACATCTACCCAAGCACAAACCCCACTTTCATGCGAAGACCATCCAAGCTCCCCATCTCCTCCACCTTCCAAACCTTCTTCACCACAAAAGTCTCCAAGGAAACCAATAACAGAACCCAAGGAAGAGCCAATAGCAAAACCCACGCCTGAAATTGAAAAGCCAAGCAATCCTTCATGTGAAGCCATCATTGATGAGGCCCATCCAGCGCTCCCATCTATTATCTATCTTCCATACATCCCAACCGTTGATCCTCTTCCATCTCCTAGCATCATTGAGTCCCTTCCATCTGGAGTCTCCATCCAATCCCCACCAACATCACCTCCTCCTAGCATTATCCAAAGCACATTCAGTGAGCCCCATGAGTTCACCCTTCTTCCTACCATTGTAGCTGAAAGATCTTCCATCCTTTTATCCATACCATCTGAAGAGTTCTTCCTTCTTCCAGACACCCCAGCAGTAGAGTTCCCAATCCTTCTATCCACTCCCTTTGAAGAGTCCATCCATATATCCCCTAATCCTCTATCTGAACAAATCCCATCGTGTCAAGATTTGGACCAAAAGCATGTTGAAATATCTATAGAAGAACATCAAGATCCAACCCCTTTACTTCCCCCATCGCATGTTCTATTGCCTCCATCACCTTCAATCCAAAATCCTACAATCCCAATTCCTCCAATCCAAGATCCTATCATCCCGGTTTCTCCAACTAAAGATCCAATACCATCCCCCAATCCTAGTCAAAATCCCAACATCCTATCCTCTCCTCTTGAGGATCCTCCTAACCAAACTGTCCAGCTACCGTCACTCTATCCTCTTGGGTCACTAACATTTGTCAAAGGTAAACCACTTGAAAAAGAAGACATCAGCTTCTTATCTTCCATCAGGGAACCAGAAAATGGCTGTTTGTCATTCACCCCAAGTCAAAAATATCCTTGTCTGGATAAAATGCTGAAAAGATGGAACTATCAAGGCAAAGGCCTTGGCACTCACGAACAGGGAAATATACAGCCCATTCAAGGCAAGAAACATCCGAAAGGCTGTGGAATCGGTTGCACACCAGATGAGGGCACTTCTTCCACATCAGCAATGGGTGCTTCCTCCAGAAACATTGGTACAGCTAAAGAAAAATTTAAACATCCATTCAAAACCAACAAAACATCTTTCAGAGCCCACAACGCAATTCCTCCCCCTCCATCGTTACAATCGAGGACAACCTATCATATTCCTCCTTCATCCTCCCCATCCATTTTGGGTCCCTATGTCCCAAAGTCTTTCAGCGCATCTCCGTTACCCAGCAAATCCATTTTGGGACCTTATATCCCAAAATATCATCCTCCATCTTATCCTACTGAGCCTTTCATCCAACATCCAAGCATCCCTAGTCAAGATCAACAACGGCACATGTCCACATATCCTATCTATCAATCTCCTTCCATCTCTCCATCCAAATTTTCTCCATCCCAGACAACTCCTCGTATTCCTCCCAATGCTCCTCGCAACTTGGATGCCATATCGCGCATGAATAAAGGGAAAAATCCACAAAAATCCCAGGATTGTTATGTCCAGTCTAATCAACATGCACAATCAAAGCAAAATCTGATCAAGCAAGCCAAAGCAAACCACTGGCCACAAAGGCCCATCAAAGCAAATGCCAAATCTAATGCATCCCAATGGCTGCAAAGGCCCAATGATGATTACCATGTCCAGTCTAATCGACATGCTCAATCAATACAAGCTCCAATCAGGCAATCAAATGCGCCGCAAAGGCCCAACAAAGAGTTACTCAAGCATGCTAAAGCACTCCAATGGCTAAAAAATCCCAGCAAGGCTCAAGAAAAATCTATCACATGGCCACAAAGGCCTAGCAAAGCAAAAGCACAATCTGATGCCCACCAATGGCCGCAAAGGCACACTAAAGCTACAACAAAAATGATGTGGATCCCAAAGAAAAAAGATGTAATCCATCTAACAAAAACATCCACAATGGCATCCAACGTTGCCCATCTCCCAGCTCCTCAATCTTCTCCTCCATCTCCTCCATCCTCTAGCATAAATCCTCCATCACATCTATCTCTATCTTCCACATCCAATCATCCATCTTCCTCGCAACATGTGCCAATGTTGATCCTGACAACATCCCCCTATCTTGATCACTTTCCATCCTTCCATCCAAACACTTTCTACCAATATCTTTCCCATCTCCCCCATCTAATCCATGACTTTGCATGATCCCCCCCATCCTGCTACAGTTGTACCAACATCCAGGCACACAATCAGAAGAAATCAGTGAGGAAAGTTAGCAAAGATCAGTCAGCACATCTAAAACAGCAAAGGGAAATCAATGACAAATCAGAGAAATCAGCAAAGTCAACAGGCAATCAGGCTTTAGCATCAACATATGCCTATCAGCTTAAAACGGAAGCATATTTTGGAGAGGAGGTAAGCTTTAGTCGCAAAAGTGAAAAAAAACAAAAGCAAATCATGAGTCTTTATGTGAAAACCCTTTTGGGGCACATTCTGACTCCAAAACAGTAAAAATAAAGGGCGTATCTTCTAGTGAAAACTTGGCAATTCAAGCGCTAGAAGATGGAGCTTTGCCTCTTCCTCCTATCTGGGATAACAACACATGATAGTTCCCTATCAACATTGCAAAAACCAAGCTAAATCAACTTGGGTACAAAAGGATGTTTGTGGCTCATCTACATGGAGGTTAACCTGACAGAAAGTGAATCATGACCTTAAGTGCCTTGCTCCGAGGAGTCAATTATCAACTACGCATGGTCATATGCACATGCCTAGGTGTGATCTTAAGCTTGTCGTCCATCATCTAGCAATGGATCCCCATGACAAGCCGGCAACATCAAAAAATCAGCAACACCATCAGAATATCAGTGACAAATCAAAAGGTCACCATCTAATCAAGAGGAAGCGCCAAAACGGTGACATCAGCTGATTAGCAAGCACGACAGCATTAAATCAGAGCTTCAGCAACAAATCAAAATGTCAGTGCATATCAGCACCGAATCAGCAACACATCCAAACAAATCAGAAGTATCAATGCATATCAGCACAAAATCAGCAACAAAATCAGAAAAATAGTGGAATATCAGCACAAGCTCAGCAACAAATCAGCAAGATCAGCACAAAGTCAAGGAAAAAATACAAAAATCCATAAAAATTGGATAAATCAAAGGAGCAAATTATCAACAAAGCAAAAATCAAGAGAAAAACATTTGTCCTCTGGTGAAAACTTGGCAATTCAAGCACCTTGGACAAGTACCATGGTGAAAACCTGGCAAACAGGCGCCATGCGTAGTGCCCCCCCCTAATTCCTTTCTGTAGTTAGGGGCTTCCTTTCTATCACCTCTTATCCAACATGTCCTCCATCCCCTTTTGTCTCTCACTTCCTTCATTTTCCATTGGATCTTGATGACAAAAACAGAGACTATCAGATGTACATGCTTTTGGGCACCTCCTTGACATCCATTGCACCTTTCAGCCACATATCCTCTATCCAATCCTTTCATCCTAGCTTCCATCCTTCCTCATCCTCTTGTTGGCATATCTTCCATCCAAGCATACACCATGCCTTTAAAACACATGAACTATCTTAAACAGGGGGCATCCTCTTCCTTGGTGACATATTCCTTGGAGGCTATCCAAATCTGAATCTTCCATCTCCCAAAATCCTCAGCAATTTCTCTATCCAAATCCAAACCAACCACCATCCAATCCTTCCAGAACTCCTCTATCTTAATCCATCAACAGTTCCTCCAGCATCCTCTATCTTGATTCACCAGCAAACCAACTCAGCGTCCCATATCCTTTATCAAAATCCAACATCCCCCATCCACAGCAGAAAGTAGATTCACCATCTTTTGCACCAAAATCCAGAGCTCCAAATCCACAAGCATTATCGTGTTCCAGCCCTTTGAGTTGTTTCCATCCCTTATCCTAAATCAGAAATCATCCTCTTTTTGGCACAACGTGTTGTCTTAAAGAAATCAAAACCTTGTCCTTGCATAGCCTTATCATCTCGAGCAAGAGATTGGCTTGTATTGACAAGAATCCAGTTGACCGAAGATCATCAGTCTATCTTAGGTTGACGCAATCCTATCACTGATCCTCCATTGGGAAAACAACAGCTCATTTTGTTGACACTTGGTAATCTTCCACCAGCTTTCCATCTTCCACCAGCTTTCCATTTTCCTCCAGCTTTCCATCTTCCACTAGCTTTTCATCCTCCAAGAAGCTTTTCCATCTTCAAAATCCTCTAGCAGTTCCACCATCCAATCTCCCCGAATCTTCCTCCATCCAAATCTTCTAGCAGTTCCATCCTCCCCATCCTTAGCATTTTCCTCCATCTTTCCAACACCTAGTATCTTCTCTTGTCGTTGGTATCTAGCTATAGGCCAACCTCATTGCAATCCAATGCCATTCATCCCTATCCACACCTTGCTAGCAATCTTCCCAACCTATCCATATCTTCTAGCTAGCCAACACCCAAGATCAAGCCAACCGATCAAATCACATCCTTCGTCTTGTAGCAGGCCTTGATCTCAATTCAATCATCATCATTGGGATATGTTCTTCCCAAATCCATGTCATTTCAGGACGCATCATCCGTTGCCAGTCCATCTTGGCCTTCCAACCTAGCTGGGGCACCATCTTGCATATCTTTGAAGTTGTCAGCTTCATCCCCAGGTTCTTTGTATATCCTATTCTTGAGTCTTGTACCATAGTGTCAGTCGTGTCTCCACCTAAGCTCATTTGTACATCTGTGTCTTTAGGTCCCATCCTTTTTTTTAGTCCTTGTCCGTCCTGCAGCAGCATTTGATCAAATATCTTGTCCTATTCCTAGCCTCAGAAAACTTTTAGCCCCACTCGGGCCTTGTGCTTCAGCAACATCAATTGTCGACTTATCCTTGCTCATCCTAATTATTCCTTGAACTTCAGCTTTTGCCAGCGAACAACTACACTTATTCTCTCACCAACCCATGGGTCCTTGAGGATATATCGTTCCTCCTGTCTGACCTAATCTTCCATCCTGGTCCTTGAGGATATATCGTTCCTCCTGTCTGACCAATCTTCCCACCATCAATCAAACCTAATCTCTCTCCTTGGCAAAGGATGTCTTTTTGGAGTTATCATTTTGATCTTGGGTTTTGTCCTTTTGATCTTGTTAATCTTTTTTTGGCTTCTCATTATCCCACCAGGGTCACCACGATTCATTATATCACGGTGTGCTGCGTGTGCGGATAATCTGGGGCAAGGTCTTTTGATCTTTCGCTTCTGCCTGTGAGTCAGTTGTGTGTTTGTGGTTCCTTCAGCATCGGTTCTGCCATGTCGCCTCTGCACTTCATGTGTGATGTTGGGGCAACCCTGTGTGTTTGTTTAGCATCAGTCCTCTGCGACGTTGTTGACAGGCCTCATGATCCCAGTATCCTTGGCAGGTCTCTAACATAGATATATTAAATCTAGGTTGCGCACTCCCGTTTGCACTTGGAGCTATCTGGTCCCTTGCATTTATCATATAGATTAATCTTGCATCTTTGCATATAGCTGCATCTTGCATTTCCATCTCATCTTGCATATCATCCATATTTGTTCTTAAAAGTGAGGTTGTTTATCTCCCCTTTCTTCCTAGGCCCTTCCTTCCTCGTCCCGCTGGGCACACTCTGTCCCAGGGCGTAATCCCTCTTTCTCCTTGTCCCACTGGGCGCATCTTCCATGAGTTTGTCCCACCGGGGCATGTATCCTCTTTCTTCTAGTCCACCCGGGCGTCATACCCTCTTCTTCTGATTCTAGCCTTGGCATCTTATTTTCTTGTCTTTGACACCATGCCACTTGCAGCATCGCATCAAAGAGGGGCAAAATGTAGACACCGAAAAATCCTTCAAAAAATAAATTATTTTTGTTTTCTGAAAATCCTTGATGACATCATCATTTATTAATTAATTATTTATTTAATTAATTAATTTATTTTTATGGCATTAAATCCCTCTCTCTTAATTAAAAATCTTTAATTAAGGAATCTAGCCTAAAAATGTCATTTGGACATTATCCCTAATTTATTAATTATTTAATTAATAAATTGACCAAAAAACTTCAAAAATAAATTAATTTATTTTTAATTTATTTTTTATCCCAAAGTTGGCCAAAATTCTAAAGAGCACTAAACTCTTCTAGGAAGTCCTAAACCTTCCTCTAAATGGGTCAAATCCCTAATCTAGTCCCTTCAAACCCTAAGCCTAGATATTTAATATTTATTAAATTTACCTTTAATAAATATCTAAATCTCACCCAAAGCCACTTGCCCATCCCTTTCTCCTAATCCTAATCCTAATCCCCTTTCTAATCTTGTCACATTCCATTAGCAAAAGGTTTACCAAAACTTATGCTAACCTCCTCCTTAGTCAACAAAGATGGCCACCTCTTGGCCACCTCTTGCAAATGCATTTAAGGATGCATTTAAGCCTTCCTTATCTTTCTTACATGCATTCATATGCATTTAAGACCTTCTTATCCCTTCCTTGCCACCTCTTGGCCTTGGGCACATTTACCAAATTGTGCACATGCCCTCAAACTTTCAACTCAGTCCTCCTTTGACACTTGTCAGGACACTTGTCCTTGACTCAACCCTAACCTTAGCCCTAACTCTGACTCATCCTTTTAACCCAAGACCTTCCCTTTTCCTATAAATAGCCTCACTTCTTTGAGCAAACAATCCTCTCTCATCTTTCAACTCTCAAACTCAATAGCAAAGTTATAATGCCATTTTCATTCTAGCATAAGCATAAACTCATCATTTTAGATCATTTTCAAGCTTAAATCACATCTAAATTAGCTTAAATGGATTAACATAGATTCATTTCTTGTTTAATCAATCTTAGTTCATCTTTTAGCTTTGCATATTTGTGTGTTCTTGAGGCCTTTGAGGAAAAATAGGTTCCTCATACCTATTTTGTGTCATTTTGGGTCTTCTTGATCCTCAAATCATTTATCTTGCATGCTCCAAGTGCTTGAGTTTGCACACCCACATCCATCTATATCCAAGCATATCAAACGGTGCATGGGCGCATCCGTTTTAGGCTTAAACTGAGGTGGATTTGATTTTAGTTTGTTTACCATTAAATTTGATTTGATTATATGCCATGACGTTTGTTTGTCTTTGGCCTTCAAAACAGGTTTAGGTGCACGCTCAAATCCTAGTCTACAAGTACTTCCATTTTCCCATTTTCTTAATAATAGCATCTTCAATTTCCTGGTGCTCTGCCTCTGATCTAATTTCATATTTGAGAGATTTGAAATTTGAAATTCTAGATCCTTCTCTCAAATCCTTAATCTTTTGTTCAAATGAGGGAGGAGGCCTTTTGAGTACTATATCATCATTGACTTTACATGCCTTGCCCCTTATTTTTCTTGTGAAGACTGCAATAAATTGTTTTGGTGCCTTAGTGATTGTCACCTTCCCTTTCTTCTTCACAGGTACTTGTTCTTCTTCACTCTCATTCTTTTCTTCTTCTTCTTCAATGTCCTCTCCTTTGCCCTCGGTTAACATTAGAGGTGTGCTAGATTTCATCTTGGCCATCCTCTTTCTGCCTTTGTTAACCACTTGTGGAAGTTTTATTCTTAGCTCAATTCTTACCTTAGCTTCATCATATGTTCCAAAGTATGGAGCCTTTGGATCAACAGGTTGATTTACTAGGGCTTCAATTATATCCTTTGTCTCATCAATGTTTACCTCATAAGGAAGAGGTTTCACCCATACAATCCTAGGCCTTACTGCCTGAATGTATACTCTATCACAATCAACCATGAAACAAATATCATCTTTATAATCTTCCACCAACTTATGTGGAATCCAAAATTTTTTATTCATCTTTTCTTTAAAAGATTCAAAATAGTTATCCATTATGCTTGCAAAATTCTCACCCATTTCTGCAATGTACTCATTTATCTGATGAAGAACAGGCACATCCTTTCTCTATTTTACCGTGCCTTTTGATGGGAAAAACTTTTGAGGATAGAAAAATAAACAAACCAATAGTGAGCCAAACTTACATGGATTGTTCTTTGAGGTTTGGATGCTCTCCATATTCTTGTTGAATTGTTTCAACAATAAATCTACTAGGTCAAATGACAGATTGTTCTTCACAATTTTATAGGCTAGGTCAACTGCTTCACATGGAACACTATTCTGTCGACTTGAACTGTATATCTTGTGAGCTATGACATATGTGCCAAATTTTAGTTCTGCATCGATAATACTATTTATTCTCATACCTCTACCATCCCATTCGGCAAGGGTTTTCTTTTCCAGCTCTACCCGACCTAGGGTTTTTTTAGATTTGGCCTTGGCAAGCATGGGAAGACCAGTGATTTGATGAATCATCTTCTCTGTTATTTCCACTGGTTGCTCAAGCCAAATTTTACCTTCATGAACTTGGCTTAGGATATATCTATTCCATTTTATCTGGAAACTATGAGGTAAGTGGGTGATATGTGTCAAACCCTTATCTTCCAAATGTTTATGTTCTAGTTTGAGAACACCATCAATGCATAGTTCATCATGAACAACATCTATCTCTAGGGTTCCAAGCTCTTGAATTGTACCTTTAAAATGACTATGAATGTCATTTACAAGAAGTACCTTTGGAGGAATCTGATATTGAGCTCCACTCGGGTCTATGGTTTCTGCAATCACGGGCACAAGTTTGAAATCTGGCGCTTTCCATTCTCCTTGAACTAACATTTTTGAACCTTTCTTTACTTTGGTGCTAGATGATGCCATGGTAGCTTGGTAGAAAAAGAAAAATACTTCAAAAAATTTCTGCTGCAAAATTTGCTTCGAATCGCTTGATCGCACTAGAAATTTCTCTGCTCAATATGCTGATATTCGCGGTGAAGAATTAACTTGATTTCATGCTTTTTGTTAGAATTTTGTCATTAATGCTCCATAGGAATTAGGGTATTGAACTCGATAGACTATCATCCACTATGCATTAATTGCTCGGTGAAGATTCTACAACTTGGAGAACATACGAATTCATACTGCTTCGACCTTACTCGGTAACCATATGAAATTAGGTTACTCTCGACCTTGCTCAATGATAATTGATACTGACCTTCTTGTGATCCTGCTGTATCTTGCATATTGATTTGGATCTTTCTTCCTTTCAATTCTAGAATTGTTTTGGAATATGTCTATGAAGATACAGTTCCAGTGCTTTCTTGGAGACTTAGTTAGAATTGATATAGCCACCCTCTTCATGAGTGACTTCATTACTTGGACTGGTTTGCTCGGTAGGTTTAGGAATCCATTGTTGTCTCATCTACTTCCTGATGCTATCTACTTTTGCTTTCTTTTCATCTTCAACTTTGCCTGAATTCATGCAATTTTTAGCTATGTGACCAAGCTTAGTACATTTATAACATCTTATGGTAGTTTCCCTTTTTCTCAAGTGATGCCTTACACAATTCATGCCAATGTGTCCATATTCTCCACAATAATGACACCTACACCAAGTGTTGTAATCCCAACCAAATATTGCTTTCACAATTTGTTCTGCTGGATTGGGTGTTTTAGTTCTGCATTTTGATGCCTTGTGACCTTGTTTGTTACAATTGTGACATTTACCTTTAAATCTTGGTTTCTCCTTGCATTCGTTTGCTTTATGACCATGCTGATTGCAATTGTAGAATTTTCCATTGAATTGTGCTTTTCCATTGCTCCAACATTTGTTTGAAGTATGACCAATTTTGCCATAGTGATTACAAGTGGGTTTTTGATTCTTTTGAGTACCTTGTTTGGAGGATTCACCCTCCTCTTTGTATCCAAGTCCCGCTTTTCCTTTTTTCTTATGAAGGTTTCATTGATACACCTGATTCATATCTTCTTGAGATTTCAACATTCTCTCATTGATTTTCCTTTCAGTGTCTAGGTCATTCACCAGTCTTAAATTGATTTACTTTTCAGATCTCAACTCCTCTCTTATATTTTCATTTTCTGATCTCAGAGTCAAGATTCTTCATTTGCATTGGAGACTTGATCAATAAGGTTTTCTAGCTGAAGAGTTTGATTCTAGATTTCATTGTTCTTTCCATCTATTTCATCTTTCATCTTGTTTCTTTGTTCTAATATTTCACAGAATCTTGTTGACTAAATTTCCTGTTCTCTTTTCAATTTTCTTACTTCTTCTTGCAGAGATCCATTCTTTTCTAGAAGTTCTTTGATTGCATTATTTACCTCATCTGAGTTGCTTGAAGGAAAAAAGTCTTCAATCTTTTCTTCAACATATTGGTGGTCATTCATCTGATTTGCAAGTTCCTTCCTTCTTTTTAGGGATTGGGAAAGATGCTCTTTTGCTTCCTTGAGTTGAGCTATGACCATTTCTAGATCTACCTTTTCATTCTCAATTACTTTGTTAAGTCTGAATATCTCCATTGTCCTGAATCTTTTCTCAAGCTGTCAAACTTTATCCTAAGAACCACAATGCTTTGATACCAATTGTTGGAAATATTCAAGACTAGCCAAGTTACTGAGAGGGGAGAGGTGAATCAGTAACTTCAAAACTTTTAACAAATTTAGATCTTAACCATATTCCAAATAACAATTAGATCAATAAGATAACTACATGCATGAGTAATAGAAAGAATAAAACATTCATAATACTTTGAACACAGAGATTTGGTGACCCAAAAACCTTCCAAATAGAAAGTAAAACTGGGGTGGGGATGATACTCACAAAACTTCAATACTGTAGTATAAAGTTTGCCGGTTAAGGCTTACAATGATCACTTCTGATGATCTGCCATGTTAGGAGCAATAAGGACTGCTGGGTCCACCTTGTTGGATTTACAAACATACAATGAAGTATGCACTCGGTTAAGAGATTTTACAAAGACTGTTAAGTCTACCCTATTAAATGATTTTAAGCTGATTCACCGGTTAGGATGAAACAGTAGATCTCTTACTTGCAACTGTACTTGCTAATTGAGATTCTTTGATGTACTGATCACCTTCTGTGATGGATATATCTTTGCTACTCCTTATACTATTGTAGCCCTTTGTAATTTGATTATCTCTACCTTTCTTCTCTTTTTCACACTTCTCGCTTCTTCTCCATCTTGGATATGATACAAAACAATGTTTATATATCAATCCAAAACAATTACAAAATAATTACAAAGTCGGCTCTTAAACAAGCTAACACAAATATTACTGAGTCGACCCAAATATAGTTACTCGGTTAATACAAACTAACTTGGTGACTTTCTGATACTCAACATCCACTGTGTTACTCGGCATCATCATGCTCTCAGTAGAAGTGGAGGCTCTGTCCATACTAACCACTCGATTGTAGTTTTGAACTCGGTATATACTAGAGACTCGGTAGATATAGTGTCACTCAGTAGAAACTGAATTCCCTATTTACCATGCTAGCACTCAGTAAACATTTCTCATCTCATCGATTGGTAATGATAACTCGGTAAGCATTGCAAAGCTTGTTCTATTCGGTAAACACTGTTTAGCTCCTCGGTAAACACTATTCTATCTGCTCGATAAACACTGTTCTGTCTGCTCGAAAAACATAGAGTCTAAAGAAGTGTTGTCACTAATGACAAACATACTTAATTCCAACACAACACCGACTGAAGATAATCATAATGGTAGTAGACTTGTTTCCCACTAAAGGGTTTGGTTTAGACCAAATAGTGTGCCACCCAAATGATGTCATCATGTCTGAAAATTACTTGCATCCATTTTACCAAAATATCCCTTGGAATACCTTTCAACATTCCTCTCAGTACCAACATCTTTCCATCCACTTGAAATGAGAACTCCATTTTATTGAAGCTTTGTGTGTACTAGTCTAGGGTCTCTAACCAATTATTGCACAATATGACATTTGTATCATCTAGATCTACCACAAAGAAATCATCTATCACTGTTTCATTCCTAATGTTGATGCTCAGTTGCAAAACCAAATGAGTACAAGAAAAAATATTTCCTCCTACCACCTTGACTTTGAATCCTTCACGTTCCTCTGTATACAAACCCCTCCTAGTGACGAGTGATGAGTGGATGAAGTTGAGTGTGGTCCCACTATCAAGCATGAATCCCCTAGAGTGTACCACAAACTTGAAACACACTACACCTTGGAGTGTCATCTAGTATCACAATGACGCTTACCCTTCATACTAGTGTGGCAATTTTCTCTTCATGATCTATGTATTTTTTATCCTCCTCTTTTCCTTGTTGCTCATATTCCTCATTCTCATCCTCACTGTCAGACATCACCTCAATGTAGTGGATATTTCCCTTGCCTAAGCATCGGTGCCCTAGTTCACATGGATCCTTGTAGGTTTAGTAGAGTTTTCTCCTCTCGAGGTCTTTCCTTGTGACCTCATCCAATAATGGCTTCTTCAGGTATTCTTTTTTATCTTTCTCCTTTAGGATGAGGGGTGGTTTGGTATGTGAGAAATTATTGGAAGAAGAAGAAGAGGTAGCCATGTCACATGCATTCTTAATCACTTCAAGGATAATTTTGGGGTTGAACCTTTTGAACCAACCCTTCAAGGGTTCCATCATCCCATCCATGAAAAACACAACCAATCTCTTCTCTGAGTTATCTATAACCAACTCCAACAGTCTCTAAAATTATGTGATGCAACTATCCACTAGTCCAGACTGCTTCAGTTGAGACAAATCCTTGAAGTTGATCTTTGGATCTTTCCTGTCAAATAAGTCTATAATTCTCTTTGTTAAATTGACATATAGAGTTACTCAGTCATGACTGAGGGTGACCATCCCATAGTTCCACCATTCGTGAGTGAGTCCTTCTAGGTGAATTACTACAAATTTGATTGCCTCATCCTCAGGCATTGGGTTAAGTTGAAAGTAGGTATCTACTTTCTATACCCATGCTCATGCTCATGTTGTCCCAGACCTATCATAGGATGATAAATTTAGCTTTCCAATCTTTTGTTTGATGTCATAGTTGTAGTACCCATGACTCCTACCGTCTAAATATTTCATTCATAGATCTACATAATCCTTGAAGGATATATTTCTCTCAAGATATGCATCCCTCCAATATAGTCTCAACTACTCTTGCATCTCTTGAAAATTTAAAATTTAAATTACAAATTTCTTAAAATATACTTTAGTTCTAAAAGAAAAATAAATACAGAGACTTCTTTCCTCATATTAAAGTTTTCTTTTTCACTCACAAATTTAATTTTTCTTAAAAACAATATATTAGAAAAAGCATAAAAAATTCTCAAACTCCATTGATGAATTCTTGAAAGTTTAAAATTAAAATTTAAAAAATTTAAAGATATATTTTGATTCTAAATATGACCAACAACACATTTTTTAGGTCAATTTCACATTTTAATGATTTCAAACAAATGTCATAATGAGGGCACTAAATGGAGTTTTTCAAAAAAATTTGAAATACATTTATTCTACTTTTTTTTGGTCAACTTGAAAACCTACTAGGGAATTCCTATGATCCCTTAAGGGAGGGCATGACATCCAAATATGAAGGCATGATTGAATTGAGAAGAAATGAGAGAATTACCTCGATTTGCATGCACACTAAAAATAACAAAACTTACAATTTCTTTAATTTGAAGGGCTGAAGATCTATGCACAAAACAATCCCAATCCTAACCCAAGCCAATCCAGTAGCAAGTTTTTCCCAATTGAAATCCACACAATCTTCTTTATTCAATTTTCTTGGCCATGAAGAAGCAATCGATTCCTAAGGTTTTCCCAATTGAAATCCACACAATTTTCTTTATTTGAATTTTTTTTTCCATGAAGAGGGCTTGAGATAAATTTCTTCAAAACATGAAAAATTAACCAAAAAAAGTTTGAAGTTCCCCCCTCCTTGCACACCCCCTATCTCTACCTTTTCCCATTTCTTTTTCATTCTATTTTCCAATTTTCCAATTTTAATGTTCTTTTCTTTATTTTCCTTTATTTATAAATTCTCAATTTTCATTTTAAAAAAATGGAACATGCCACAATAATTAATTTGTAAAAGATTTTGAAAAATGATTAAATTATGGTAGGGGAATTTTATAATTCTAAATAAATATCTTTATTTTCATTTCCCCCCTTTTTCCAAAGCACAAAAATATCCCAATAAATAACATATAAATTATTTCATTCTTAAAAATTCATTTACGAAAATAAGGAAATCCCATAGGTTGACAAGATTCAACTCTAATATCATTTGTATATACCTATTGAATTTTCATTGTTTTCCTTGAAACCAAGGAAAATTCTATTCTATCATGTATTTCCTCTTTAGTCAATAGTGAGATGAATGAGTCTTTAATCTCCATGATCTCTTTGTTTGAATTGGAAGAGGTTGTTTTTGGGATGCATAACGACAAAGCTTCTGGTTTGGATGGGTTTTCTATAGACTTTTTCAAGAATTTTGGGATCTTATTAAATTGAACTTGTTGGAGGCAATTTGAGAATCCCATGGTAGTAAACAAATTCTTTAGGCCTTGAATTCTAATTTTCTTGTCCTTTTTCTTGTATAATATGAAAATGGATCACATAAAAGGACTAAATTTTCCAATTCATATGGAACATTGGAATACAAAACCACCTCAAGATAAATGTGATTAACACCTCTTGAAAGATGCCAATGCAATATCCATGCTTGAAGGGTTTCTATTCTTTTGTTAAGATTTGAGAAAGAGGAAGATAATAATGATATGAAAAATACTAAATAATAACATATATGATATAATATAATTAAAAATTAATATATAAGGAAAAGGAGAAATAATCAAATGCACATGGAAATGAAATGGTAGAAATAAAACTTCAGATCCAAATTCCTAATTGATGGAGATTTAGAATTACCCGTAACTATAGATCTAAAACCTAAAACTAGTGACTTTCTGTGCCTAAAATTTCACTATGAACAGGGAGGAACATGTCACCACCATTGTCATTCACCTAGAAACATGTCACCACTACCCTCATGTACCTCAAGATTTTGTTTGAAATTCACAGTGATGCTTTGTCAAGTCTTGATCTTCCTAGATCTCTGTCAACAACTCTCTAACCTATTCCTACACAAAAAAAAATGGGGAATAAGGCTGGCTAAAGGGGTTTTCTTTAGTTAGACCCCTGTTTAGGAATCAACCTTAAAAATGAAAATAAATTTTATAATGAAAGATAGAATAGAAGCTAGATCTGAATTGTAAATCACCTTATACTTTGATGACTCAATGCTTCTTTGGGTGTACTCACAAGTGTTAATGCAATAGCTTGAACTTCACAAAAACCCAAAAGGAAATCATGAAACATAAGCCTTGTATAATGAATGTTGTATTTTTTCCACAATACTTGATGAAGAGGAATAAGAATGCCTTAAAGATCTTGAGGATGATCTTGAAATCTAATTGCTTGATTGATTAATTGTCTCCTCTTTTCACTTAGAAAATAATGGAAAGGGAGGCCTTTATATAGATATATCAAAGAAAAATTACTTTTAGGCCAACTTCAAAAAATGATAATGATCTATGTGGTATACCTTTGGGGAGTGTGAAAACATAGAATCCCACTCTTAAACATTTCAAGAAAAAGTGTTGGCAACATGTCGCCAATACCGTCATGCACCCAATAAAATTTAGTAAAAGTATATGGGAAGAAAGTTAATATTTTCTAGGTCCGAAAAGATAAGCCACATGAAGATATGAGATTGATATATGTGGAAATAATGTGTCAAACTTTAAAATGAGGTAAGACCCATCTTAGAGTGAGGAGATAGAATAATTTGGTGAAATCAGTTAAGAGAGGACTCATAATATTAATTTAAATATTGATCGAGATTAATAAAGGTCCAATGAGCATTAGGATAATGTGAAATTAGTGTAGAAACCCATATACACTAAAATAGGGATAAAATGAGAACTTAATTAAGGGTTCTTACTTTTTAGGATGATACATTTCTAATTAAAAAAAGAGGGAGCTTATTGACTGGATATTTTTAAGCTCATTGCACTTTGTAATGTGGTGTATAAAAGTACTAAATTGATTGCAGAGAGGCTTTAACTTTGGCTCCCATCTTTTATCTTGGATGAGTAAGGGGTTTGTGGTTGGGAGACAAATTCTGGATGGGGCAGTGGTTATTTTTGAAACCATTCACTCTGTGGTAGTGGCTAAGGAGAAATCTATGTTCACCAAACTAGATATGACTTAAGAGTATGATAGAGTTAAGTGGCATAGTTTGATTCAGGTGTTACTATAACTAATAGTAATGTTGGAGATTGATTAACTAATGGTAATGACGATGAAGACCGAACAAGATGAAAGGAAAAAAATATTGTAGAATGATTAGATCAGTTATTATCTTGTCATTGATGTCAAGCAATTGATATCTAATTTATATTATGTTGCCATATCATTCAGAGTATGATATAAGTTGAGTAAAGTTAAGGAGAAGAAGAAGTGGAATGATGAGAAGATGAAGAACTTAATTAGGAAATTGATATAGATCAAACAATTTTAAGGTTACATTGATATAGTTTTTTCTACCTAACATTTGATTATATCAAGTTGGTAAAATATGGTAAAGAAGATTAGTCAAGTTAGTAAGAAAAATAGTTTTGGCTACCGAGTAGGAAAGGTCATTTGGTAAAGAGAAAAAGTAATTTGGTAAAGAGAAAAAGTAATTCGGTAAAAGAAAAGGAAAGATTTGGTAAAGCGAGAGGAATTCAAGACACCGAGCAGAAGGTTTTAGTCACCGAGTGAAGTTAACCAAAATTCAGTTAGAAGGACACTGAGCAAGGAAGAAAAATTAAATAAGATGATCAAAATGATATTTAATGATTAGCTATGATGAGCTGGAAAAAAAGAGAAGGAACAGGTTCCAAGAAAGTTCAAGTTCAAAGGTGATGAGAAAATGTGTTACCAAGATCCAAATTCAATGAATAAGTTTGAAAAATGAATTGAATGGTTGATATTGATTAAAAGAAAATATGATAAAGGAGAATAAGTGGAAAAACAAGGTCTATATAAAGGATGATTTTGTATAGACAAATGACTGGCAAAGTGAAGAGTTGATAAGTTATCGAATGATGCAGTGAAGAAGGAAAATATAGATTCCAAGTGGAAATTAAGAATTTGACAAAGTGTTGTAGCCATTAGAAAGTGAAGATAAAGAGCACATAAAGGATTTGATTATGCAAATGATAGTTGCAAATCTACAAGTCAATTTGTTTACTGTTTCTTATTAACATTTGTAGAAGAAAATTTCTTAACCGAGTGGACTTTATAGTCTTATTGTAAATCCTTGAAAAAGGTGACATTATAGAAAGAGTGTTTGAAGTCCTCTAACTAGGCCACTGCTAAAAGGATGAAGATCCTAATAGATCTTATGTAAATCCCTTGAATGAGTCACACTTGACAGTGTTCATTGTAATCTTTAACAAGATTGGCTTTTAACTAAGCATACTTTGGAAGAGTATTTCTTTAGTGGGTGACAATTCCCACAATGGTTTTTCCCAAAGTTGGGTTTCCACACTAAATACTAGTGTTATATGTGTTGAATGATTTATGTGAATGTTATTGTGATTTATAATGTTTATTTATTGTTGTTGGTAAATAGTGTGAGTTGTGTTTAAGTGAGTTAATAAGAGAAAAGTTTTTAAGGTACAAAGAATCAAGGATTACTGATTCACCCCCCCCCCCCCTTGATAATCTAACAATTGGTATCAGAGGTACAATTCTCTAAAGGGATAAGTTTAAAAGACTTGAGTAAAAGATTCAAAGATGTATATGAGAGAAGTACCTAAGCTGAACAAGAAAATATTCTCAACATGGAAAAGAAGGATGAGGTTGTACCTATTTATAATTGGAGAGACAACACTCAATCATCTAGTTACTGATTACACTCTAGAGCCTGTTGGACCAATGACACTTGATCAGGTGAAAGAAAACCAGGAACTCAACTTGGTAATGATCAAAATTTCCTATTCCTTGAATGATGTAGAATTAAATGATGTCAAGGACTATATTATTGCAAGAGATGTGGGAAAAAATTACATTGGTTTATGATGGTGATCAACACGTACAAAAAGAAAAAGTTGATAGTTTGAGAGGAAAATTTGATGAGATGAGAATGAAAGATGAATAGAACATTTCACAATATAGTGGTAGAATAAAAGAAGTGGTGAGTGCTATCAAAGGTTCTAGTGCAACATTCACTAGAGATGAAGTGGTAAGAAAAATTCTAAGGACTCTTACACCAAGGTATGCTATTTGAGTATCTTCTATTCAAGAAATGAGATCCATATTGAATAACACTGTTACTCTTGATGCCTTAATCGGTAAGATGACTGCATTTGAGATTAACAATTATGATAATAGTCTACCGACTATTGAAACAACCTTTAAATCATCTCTAACCATTGGAAGTTCAAGAAAAGAAAGAGAGAACCAAAATAGTTCATGTGGAAGTGACTATAACAGTATATTAACCGAAGAGAAAGAGAAAGAAGAATTGGAAGCACTGCTAGCAAGGAGACTATTGAGAGGTAAAGGAAAGTATAAAGGAAAGCTACCTTTGAAATGTTTTAATTACAACAAGATTGGACATATTGCATCTAGATGTCCTGGTAATGACAAGCATGACAAAAGTGATAAGGACAACTGATAATGAATATTCAGAGACTAAAAGGCCAAAGGAAATAAGTCATGTTACCTAGCTGAAGAAGGAATTACCGATGATGAATCATATGACACTGAAGAAAGTTTTGAATTTGTCTATGTTTCTATGAAAGATGATTTAGAAGAATAAAGGTATGAAGATGAAAAATCCCTTATTTCTCATGTTAGAAAAGCTGACCCATGGATTATTGATAGTGGATTTTCACATCACATGATTGGTGACATTGATAAGTTTGAGAGCCTAGAAGAGTATGATGGAGGATTTGTTAGATTTGGAAATGATGCTCCATGTCCTGTAAAAGGTAAAGGATCAATTATATTGATTGAGAATATGTGATGTGATGATGCTTATTCGGTTAAAGGACTAAACTACAATTTGTTGAGTGTGGCACAACTGAACAACACTAGCCACTGATTGGAGTTTCAAAATAGAAAAATGAAGATCTATGGTGCTGCTGGAGATCTAATTGGAACCAGTGAACAATCAAAAGGTAATTTATTCTATCTTGATACTGACACAAAGAGTTGCTTGTTTGTTAAAGTTGAAGATGTATGGCTATGGCATAAAAGACTTTGTCATGCAAATTTTGATAACATGATCAAAGTAAGTAAGAAAAATAAGTCAGAGGTCTACCAAAATTAAGCAAGCCTAACAAGGTGATGTGTAAGGAATGTTAGATCGGTAAGATGAAAAAATCTATTTTTCCAAGAAAGTCTTATTCATCAACTAGTATTTTGGAATTAGTTCATACTGATCTTTGTGGCCCTATGGGAATTCAAAGTTATTATGAAGATTGATATTTCATTTTGTTTGTTGATGACTACTCAAGGATGATATTGGTAATGTTTCTAAAAGAAAATTCTCATGCATTCCAAATGTTCAGATGGTATAAAGAAAGAGTTGAAAAGGAAAGATATAAAAAATTGAAATGCTTAAGATTTGATAGAGGAGGTGAATTTATCTCTTATGAATTTACTATCTTCTGCAATGAAAATGGAATCAAAAGACAAGTATCTACACTGAGGACTTCATAAAAAAATGGCATAGCTAAAAGAAGGAATAGATCTATAGTTGATTGTGATAGAACATTGTTGATTGACAAGAAGTTGCACAAACATTTTGGAGAGAAGCCATTAGTACTACTATCTACACACTCAACCGAGTACAATTGAATAAAGGTACCAACAAGACCTCCTATGAACTCTGGTATGGGCATACACTGAATGTTAGCTACTTTAAAATCTTTGGAAGTAAATGCTATATTCTAGAAAATACTAGGAATGGAAAGTTTGATTCAAAAGGTGATGAAGGTATATTCCTAAGATACTCCACAAAGAGAAAATAATATAAATGTCTGAATAGGGATACTAACAAAATTGTGGAAAGTGAAAATGCGAGAATTGATAAATTTGCATAAAGAAATGAAGAAGATAACAAGAAGGAACCAAAAGACTACCAAAGATTTGTGTATATACAAGATGAAATTTTGGGCACTGCGCCTGAGATACAACAAGAAGAAAATGAAGAACCTATCAAGCCTCAACCGAGAGATGAAGACACTGATGAACAGTTTACTGAGCCTGTCTTAGAAAAGTATGTGAGAAGACACCACTCATCAAGAAAAATCATTGGAGACAAGAATGCATGAATAATGAAAAGAAGTAAGTTGAGAGATAATACATGTCTCATTTTTGAATTTGAGCCAAGACTAGTCAAGGATGCACTAGAAAATAAAGATTGGATTAATGTAATGAAAGAAGAAATTGATCAGATTGAAAAGAAAAACACTTGGTCACTAGTACCAAGACCCAAGGATAAGAATATGATTGAAACAAAGTAGATTTTTAGGAAATAAACTTAATGAGAAAGGAAATGTGGTTAGAAATAAAACAAGATTATTCTGCAAAGGGTATGCACAAGAAGAAGGTATTGATTATGGTGAGACATTTTCCCTTGTTGTTAGATTAGAAGGTGTTAGAATTTTACTTGCATATGCTGCCTATAAAGGATTCAAAGTTTATCAGATGGATGTTAAGTCTGCATTTTTGAATGGAATTCTTGAAGAAAAACTTTACTTTGACCAACCTGAAGGATTTGTTGAAAATTCTAACAAGGATATGGTATGCAAACTACACAAGGAAATGTATGGTTTGAAGCAAGCTCCCCAAGCATGGTATGAAATATTTCACTCATACTTAGTCAAGATTAGATTTCAAAGGACAAGTGACAACAACAATTTGTACTTGAAATATGATAGTAATGATAAGATTCTAATTTCTGAAATTTTTGTTGATGATATTATATTTGGAGGAAATGAAACAATGTCTAAATCATCTACTGAGCAAATGAGAAATGAATTTGATATGTCTATGATAGGAGAGATTAGACTAAAAATTGGTGTAGGAGCACCTAGGTGTTAGCTAATTAGCCCCCAAATTTTGATGTGCTTTCCAGAATGTACATAGTATTTTTCTTAGTGGTCATTAGAGTGATCTACGTGAGTTTCCAAGGAGCATCAGGTAACATCAGGTTGACAAAGGAATCTATGGAGAAATGTTGATAACACTTAGCAGGGTAGTTAACACTAGAAACAAAGTGAATTTTGAGTAAGATCGATAACCAATGGGAATATCAGGGTAAGTCATGCTGAAGTGCACATCGGGTGGAGGCTCACTGATAGTAGCCATCAGAGCAACTTGGTCTATCGGTGCAGGGATTTTTGAGTTAGACCAACCTCCGATGAAGACATCAACACAAGCTAGGCTGATGAATGACCAACCAAACTTAAGGCATCAGGTTAGGGTATGTTGATCATTGACAAGACATGGCTTAGTGGTGGAACCAGGAATTAGTTAGACTGATCCTCGATCATATCAGTAGGATAGGTTACGCCGATGAGTCAATTTTTTCCAATGTACACATAATAGACAAACAGTTGGTTTTTGGTTTTTGTAACTGATTTGAGGCTAATATAAGACCTTGGGATTTCAAGTTGTGAGGTTGGATGGAAGTAGGAATCAGTTGGATTTTTGGTTTCTGTAGACTTGTTAATTTTTGCAGTTGTGTAATTTTCCATCAGTAGTTAATCAAATTTCTTTTGTCAATTACTTGTGTGTTCACTTTCTATTTGCAGTTTTGTTTATGCTCATGTAGATACAATCTCATTACTTGGTTTGATTCTAAGGAACAACTAATTTGTAAATAATGGCTTCCATTTGAATGTTGCTAGTCAAAATTGTACATAGAACAAATGGAGCCACTGTATATTCTTGACTCTTTTGTTAGTTTTCTTGTAGGGATGCAAGCATATGAACTTCTCTTGCCCTAGGAGAGCTTGGTCATAGTCTGGCTAGGGAAGAGTATCAAAACATACTTGCAAGAGCTCTTTTTGTCAATCCAATGAAAATGACTGCTAGACCAGTCTAGAAGAGTTGTTCATTAAGTGAACAGAATGGAGAATAACCCTTGATTCCTACAAGGTAATTGGGAGAGGCACAAGTGGCTATTGGATGAACTTGCCATTGTGAGCTCATGGGACAAGATAACATTTGAATTGGTAGGGAAACTATAGGAGAGTGGGAGGATAGCTAAGTGAACCTCATGAGGTAATAGGGTTCTAAAAGTGAAGAAGCCCTAAGAAGTTTGAAAATAGACTTAGTGAAGAACTAGGGATAGTTCTTAGAGGAGTCTCTCTATCAAATTGGTATCAGAGCCCCAAAAGATTTGGGCTAGTGAAGGTGGATGTTGTAATCACTAGAATCAATGGGTTCATCTAAAATTGATGCAAGAGCATCTTGGGTCCTTGGCAATCCCGTGTCACCAAAAATATGTTTTTATTTTCCTGTGTTGCTCGGTTCCTGCTTTGACCGAGTTGGTTCGATGTTGCTCGGTTTCCTTTATTTACTGGGGTTGGTCGGTTATCTCTCTAGCACTCAGTGAATTTCCCTGGTGCTTGGTAATGCTTTTTTGGTACTTAGTTATCCTTGCTTACTGAGTTATTTATTTTAGTTTCCTATTGAGGCTGACTCTTGCAATTAATTATGGTCACAGATTTAATGTTGGTATATATCATTGGGAAGTGTGTGGACCTAGATCTAGTCATTCCTTCTGTTGATGGTGGATCTAAAGGCCGAATTGGTTGGTATCCTCTTGTATATAATGTAATCTTTGGTTGTAGTTTAGGGAGTCAGTTTTGATTAAAAGATAGAAGCTAGGAGATATAAGATTGTTTCAGAGGGGCCAAAGGCACACCCTAACCAAATCCACCTTGCAGAGATATTAGATCAGGTTAGGGTGTGCCTTTTTCCCCTCTCTTTATCCTCTCTTGCATCAGAAATGGTGAAAAATGTAGAGTTGGCAAAGAAAGTGGAAGATCAAGAGGAGGAAAATAGAATCCTTAGGGAAAGGTTAGTAGAGATTGAAAGTAAACTTGGTGTACTAGAGACCAAGATAGAAATAGTCACTAAGAAGGTTAGAGAAGTGGAAGATAAAGACAAAGAGTTGGCAGAAGAAGATCAAGTTCCTAAACCAGACCCTGTGCTAGAGGAAGAACCTTTCTTAAGGGAATTAAAAACCATGAGTGGAAAATCCTTGGAAGGAATACCACTTTTTAGTGGCAAGATGGAAGAAAAATTGGTCATGGAGTGGATAGAAGGAATGGAGAACCACTTTGAGTGTGAATGTATAAGTGAAGCCCAAAGAGTTAGAGTGGCTAAGTCAAGAATGAGAAGAGCTTCCCTTACATGGTGGAAGTTTGTGAAAGAGGAGAGGTTAAAAGAAGGAAAGGATCCTATTGCTAATTGGAAAGGTATGGTGGCAAAAATTAGAGAGAGCTACCTGCTAGATGACTATGAAGTACAATTAACAAGAAAAGACAAAACCTAAGGCAAAAGGATCTTTAAGTGAGTGCTTATACAAAAGAGTTTCATAAGCTATGTCTTAGGTCACATGTAATGGAATAAGAAAGCCTAAAGGTGTCTAGGTATATGTTGGAGCTCTAAATTTTGGGCAAAATTTGGAGTCCTATATAGTGATGAAACCCTAAAAAATGGCCTCTTAAACTCTACACCCAATAATTAATGATGGAGTATATGAAATGGGATAAAGAGTTATATTAATTTTCAATTAAAAGTTGAGGGATTAAGAAAGGAAGATCTGTGATAGGAACAATCAAAATTCTGTGATCAAAGCCTTCAGAAAATGCTGAAATTTCAACCTGCTTCAAAGATGATGCCAACAAAGGCTGAAGATAGTTGAATTTTAAAAATCTAAAAATGACCCAGTTCGGGAAATCAAATTTCCCATCTATAGTAAAAACCTTAGCTTTCCACAAGGTCTTTTGGTTTTTCGACCAGACCCAAATCTAAAAACTAGGTAGTTATTTTTTAGTTAGTTTATTATTTTTCAAAATAATTTGTAATAAGGGTTGTGTCTTTTCACCCTAAAGAGGTGTGAAATCCACTCAAACACACACACACACACACACACACACACATATACATAATGTAAAATGTAAAGAGATAATACAATTCAAATTTTCATAGGATATAATTTGATCACAACTACAATATTAACTCTAATGTACTATTTTTTCAACATTAATAAAGATAAGTGCTCTTCTTTTTATTTGTGGTAGTAAGTTATATGTTTTCAATTAGTCTTTTAGATATTCTATTTAATAGAGTGTTTCATTGTGTTAAATTCTCTAAGTTTTATAATTCAAAACCACTATATAGTTCAAATATCAATAGAAAGGTCTGTGTAAGCCTTTCATCTATTTCTGTTGGTCTCTTGAATAGAGTTAAATTCAATAGAACTAGCTGTATAATCTGATTTGAATTATACTTTAAGTGGAAGCCTCTGAAATGATAGTCTTTTCTTATTAAAGCAAGTTTTTTTTAAAACCGTCTTTGATCATACGTAGGATTGAAAGTTTTATGACTCTATAGCCCAAGTATTTAGAAGGCACTGATCTAACTATTATTTGGAAATTGTCATTTGGTTCATACTTTTTGGTTTGTAGATTATATAATCATTATTTCAAAAACATTACTTTTGAGTGCTTAGTTTAATCTACATTAGTCAAGATTTATAGAGTAGAGATTATCAGAAAATTTTTTGCTTTCCTCCAAAGATCATTCTCCACCTTGGGAGGAACTTTGTTTATTTATGTATTCAGTTGTGCGACATAGAGAATTTGATAGTTCAAAGTGAAATTAGGCCTACTAGCCTTGGCTTGATTAAGCCAAAATTGTAGAGGTATCAATTTGTACCTATTAGTTGGCCAAATCTGATCCATCATTTTTGGGCACCAACAAATTGGCAAGTCTATTGGGGACAACTATCTGTGGAAGATATTTGCAGAATCTCTGGTTACATTTGTAAAATTAAAAAAAACTCTATTGGGAAAGAGGACTCGAGACATTTTATTTCCTCACAGAAAGTGAGGTGGCGACTCTAAAATTTAGTTTCAGAAAGATTGAGAATAACCTATCCGAGGGAGGAGATCCAGAAGGGAGATGAAATTTCATCTCATTATTTTATTACAATGTTTAAGAAATGGATCAGAAGTAAATTTATCCCTATTGACCTCATGCCTTTGGATCTTATAGAATTTAAATGCATTACAAATGAATGGTTTTCAAAATTTGCATACAAGGTTCCTAAATTCTATGGAAATTGTAATAAATCAGCTTCTGATCATTTGGATGTTTTTACACATTCCTTGATGATTATGAAATTTATACAGAAGGTGATACTATGGGATTGTTTGCCAAGTCATTGGAGGGTTATGCAAGAGAAACATTTATTTCATTGCCTTCATAGAGCATCTCATCATGGGCTAAGTTTGAACAATGGTTCCTTGATGTTTTCCATGACAGGGATGAAGAAAATGAATGCATTGTGAATCATGACCAGGAGGAAAATCTTCTCAATAAGGAATAAATTTTGGATTGGTTGGATACTAAATATCAAAAGTATGTGCAAAAGAATAATTTAATTTTTTCCTATAATCATCAAGACGAGCATGATTATGTAATATTTGATGAAATAAAACATCAAAAGAATGAAACATTTCATGAAGAAAATGTGTTTATCAATGATTTTGAAAAGTATAAAAAATTTTCAGGATATGGACCATTTATTAATCCATTTTGTGAAATAAATGAGATTTCTCCAGACTATGAAAACAAATTGGAGATAGTGTATGAGCAAAAAAAAATTTAACAGAAAGGATTGACAAAGATGTATTTGAAGACAACTTCAATCCACCATATATGGGGAATGATAAAATCATACATGATATAAGTGAAAGGAGAATCTTACTTCAGAAAATCTCTTGTGATAATCAATTACATTGGGAGCATAGGGATAATTATGAAGAACTTGTGAAAACTAATTTGCATAATGTGGTTCAAAAGGATATTTTAAAAGGGAATAATGAAAATTTACCAAAGATTTTTTCTTAGAAGAATGTTGCATCTGTTGAAAATAAATTATACAATGAAGGGAAAATCAAATTTATGACATTCAAATTTCTAATCATTATTACGAAGTTTTCAATGTTCTTTAGTGTCTATGTGATACAAGGAAGGATTTGGAATATAATGAATCTTCAACTAGGCAAAGGATACATTGGATAAGTGATTACAAAAATAGAGGTCATCAAATCAAATACAAAGAAAGTTACAACAGTTTATTTCCAGTTCAGATGACACCGATGGCATTTGTCCATAAAGAGAGTCATGATCAACTTGTTCAAAATAATGATCTGAGCAATAGTAATATCTTCACAATAATCCTATTGCTACTTGATCAAAACCAAGTTTTTGATAGAGGAAAGCATTCAACCATTTTGGGTAGGGATTTGTTTCAGGGAAGTGTCCTTATTTTTTCTATTTTTATTTATTTCATAGATTAAAATTTTAAGCATCTTTCAGTGTCTCATTTATTATCTTTTTATTTTAGTTTTTGTTCAAATTTCCTAAATATGTTGAGTATGGTATTTTGTTTTTATCTCTCTGTATGTTACATTTTATGCATAATAGAAAATGGAAAATCTGACAGTCTGCAAAATTTTCACTACTGTTGCTCCCTCTTGAATATGCAGGAATAGAAATGAAACAAGCCAAGGAAAATTGCATCTTCAATTTCAAATGGAGGAACATAAAATATTTTTTTAAAGGGAAAGAAACAAAGTTTTATAAATGTTGTTCAAAAAATGAATCACGTTTTTATATTTAGGCTCCAAATTTGAGGCCATGTTTGAGCAGCAAATGAGTATTTTTACATCAAAGATGACTCCCAAGCATTTTCCCATAACCAGAGGGAAATCTTGTAGCACTTCAATGTGTTTTTGGAATACCAACATGCCCAAAAATGCCCAAACATTTCTAAAAATGGCCGGCAAAATTGTATTCCCGTGCAAACTGTTTGAGCCTTTTTTCGGGGCTGTAAATGTGTGGTAAATGAAAATTTTAATCTTAAAATGATTTCCCAGATCATATACCTAGAAATGGCCCTAATTTGTAAGTGATGACTAGCAGACTATTTTTCAGTGAGGACAATGAATAACATGCATGATAAGAACATAATGGATTTATTAAAATATAAACACAACAAATAGAATGATTGAAGGATATACTAAAAATAATTAAAACAATCTCTACTCCATAGAGAAGCATAACTTTACTGTTGAGGATAAATTGAATTTGTTGAAAAATTTCAAATGGATGTAATGTATCTCCCTATGTTGAGAAGTGAAGTAGCTTCACTAGCAAAATACAGACAAAGGACAAAAGTATTTTATGTTTGACAAAAGTATTTTGATTGTCGGTTGTTGAACTATGGAGAAGTTCAATTTCATATCACCAGCATTCTCTCAGCACAAATGGTGCCCTCCTTCCGTGATGTACGGGTATTTATTCACAAGCCTAGTTGCTGCAACATTTGGATGAGGAAGATTTATGGATTTGTGAAATATTGGATTTCTTAACATCTAATCTGAAAATGATTCTAGAAATCAATAATTAATAAGCTAAAGTTATGCTGATAAGCTAAAACATAAGTGGGATTTTTTTAAAAAATTTCATCGGTACGATGACATATCAATTTTGTGGCTTGTCCGATGAGTGTTGCTACACCGATGGAGTAACAAGTGGGGTTCAAGGATTCAAATGATTTTCTTGAGAAGATTTAAAGAGGTAATACGTTTCAAATAAAGGTAAGTATTGAGGTAAGGATTTTATTTCATTGTTTTGATATTTTGAAAGGTAAAGTATTATTATTTTTCTTAAGGTTTATTTATTTAATTTCTTAAAAGGAAAAATATATTATTATGAAATATTTTGATAGAAAATCATTAAGAGAATCATTAATGAGATTAATATTTTTTCCTTTTATTTTTGTCCTCAATCTAACCCTCAGATAAATGTGAGTGATTTTGAATAATTTTTATTGACATTAAGAATCGAGTGGTTTGCTTCTCCAGAGATAACTGGAATCTCGCTGCATCTAGGCATGAATGCACGTCCCCAATAAGAGCCACTATTGACACTTGAAAATTCAGGCCCTCAATATGCAAAATATCAGGGAAGTATAATATTTATTTTCATTTTTATATTATTTCCCTATGTTAAAAAATTAAACAATTGAAAAGGCCTCAATAATTGTCATTATTCTATTTTCATGTTCATGGAATAAGCTTTTAATTATTTTATTTGAATTGATTAAATGCATGTATATTTTGAAATAAAAATAATTATAAAAGAATAATTAGGTTGTTGGGCAAAAAGGTGACAAGAGGGAGTTGAACACTCAACCTCTCAAGCCAACACTTTTTCCTACCTACCTACCCTTCCCCCTTTAACCAGTTAGTCTATGTGTTTTCTTCAGAGTAATTATTAAAGAAAATCACATTATCTCGTTTCTCTTATCTTATGTTTTTTTTTTTAAAGATTTTACATTATGATGAGATTTGGATTTTCACTAACATAATTCTTTTAGGTTTTATTTTAATTTACCCTAAATTACTAACGTGAAATATTATAATAGGGTAAGTTATTTTGTAATATGTTATTTTATTTATTCATTTTAAAGCATTTAAATATTGCTAAAGTTAAAACCATTTAATATTTTTGACATTGTTAATTTTAGTTTTCAAAAATATTTAAATAAAATATTTTACTTTACCCTATGTAAATTATTTGGATTATCATTCTAGGGTAAGTTTTTTCTTTTTGTTTTTTTAGAGCGAACTAAAATGTTTATGACTATTGTACCCTAAATTTTAGGAACAAATTTATATGAGGCACATATTATTTCACATTTTGAAATTTTTTTAAAGAGGGAAATGTATTATGTTTGAATTCTAAAAATCAAAATTTAATTAAAACATAAAATTATATTATCTTTTCCTATTAATATATTAATGTAATGTATAAATGGATTTTAGGGTTTGCCTTATTAATATGATTTCTATACATTGCAGCAAATATTTTTATGTTATACCCCTGTGATGTTTTATTTTGAAATATTATTGACTTTTAAAATAAACTATTGGATGTTATTAAGCTTATATTTGACATAGAGATCATTATAGAAATTTGAAAGTGTTATTAAATTATACTGAGCCTTAGGTTAAAAGTTTATTTTAAAGTTATCTAATTTTTGATTTGGTGTGTAGGAAATTTTGATAACCAAGAAAATTATCCAAGGAATTGCCAAACACACATTTCATTATTTGTAAATACGGGAAATGATTTATTCACTCAAACCATTATATGGTTAATTTGTTGTAATTTTCTAGGGTTAGTTGTAGGATTAGGTATTTGTGAAAAGGTGTGACTTTTCACAGGAAACTTTTGAAGTAGATATAAATGTTGAGTCATTTGAAATTCATAAAAACAATAAGATAATTTAGAGAAAAACTCCAATGACTGCAATCTTGAACCATTATGTACAAAATTTCAAATATCAAATGAGATAAGTTCTTTTCTGTTTATTTGAAGTTATATGTTATTTATTTTCAATTAGTCCTTCGGATACTCTGTGTATTAGAGTATTTCACTGTGTTATATTCCTTGAGTATTATAATTCAAAGTTAACATATATAGTTTGAATATCAATTGTAAGATCTGCATATCTTCTATTGTTCTTATCGGTCTCTTAATTTGAGTTAAATTTGACGAGATTAGTTGTATAAATTGATTTGAATTATAGATCAAGTGGAAGCCTATGGAGTGATAGTCTTTCTTTATTAAAAGTAAGTTTTTAAAACTATCTCCGATTGTACATAGTATTGAGAATTTCTGACTCTATAACCTGAATGTTCAATAGGCATTGATCTTATTATTGTTTGAAAATTTTTATTTGGTTCTTGTTTTGTAGTTCGTAAATAAATTTGATTACTTTTCCAAAGCATTTATAATTAGGGTTCTTAGTGATAATTTAGTTTAATTTAGGTTTTGCATATTAAAGTTATCAATAGATTATATTGTTTTCCTCCAAGGATTATTTACCACTTTGGGAAGAACTTTGTTCATCTGTGTATGCAATTGTGCAACACAAAGTATTTGATAGTTTAAAGTAAATTCAGGCCTACCAACCTTGGCTTGATTAAGCCAGAATTGTAGAGGTATTAGTGTGTACCTGTCAGTTGGCCAAAAGTGATCCATCAATTTTGGGCACCAACAGTATCTAAATGGGTTAAAATAGAATATACAAGAGGAGATAAGCCTCTTGAGTCCAAGGACAATTCATAAACTTTTTCACCTTTCTCTGAAGGTGGAGAAGATTAAAAAGAAGCATGATGCAAGAAACCAAGGTAGAGGCAAAGGAAGAGATGGCAGAGGCCATAGAGGTAATTATGGTGGAAGGGGGAATGAACCAAGACCCCAAGGAGAATCAAGACTGACAGAGCATACCATTGAACCAAGTGGAAGAGGAAGGAAAAATAGAGGCAAATTTTTTGGCAATAGTAGAGGAAGATTTGGTGGCTCTAGTAGAGAGTACCACTTTTCTAATATGAAGTGCTATAACTATAGACAAATTGGGCATCCAGCCTATATGTGTTCTGAGAAGGCAACATCATCTCAGTTAGAGAAAAGAGTCAGTTATGTTCAAGAGGAGATAAGTAGTGTGAAAAATCTTGAAATGAATCTTGATTTAGAGAGTGGAGAAAATATGATGCTTAGAAGGATATTGCTAAAAGCACTTGTGAAGGAAGAACATAAGAAGAGAAGAGCCTTGTTTAAAGTGAAGTGTAAAATTATTGGGAAAGTATGTAAGGTCATAATAGACTCTGGGTCTATTGACAACATAATCTCAGAGGAGGCACTAAACAAAATTGGGTTGGAAAAGATTCCGCATACACACCCATATAGGGTCACTTGGCTAAATAAGGGGCAGAATGTGTTGGTGAATGAGAAAACATGGGTGCAGTTTTCCATTGGAGGATATCAAGATAGGGTATTGTGTGACATTCTACCCATGGATTCTAGCCACTTATTATTGGGGAGACCATGGAAATATGGTAGGAAGGCCATACATAATGGGGAAAGGAACTCTTATTCCTTCCAAAAGAATAGAGTAACCTCTAACATACAGTCACTTGTGAGTGGAGAGGACACACAAACAATGAGTCCTATTGTACTATTAGTGAGTGGAAAAGAATTCACGAAGGACCTCAAGAAGGAAGATGAAATGAGTTTTTCCATAGTGGTGAAGCCAAAAGAGGAAGATAAACCGAAACAAGAACCCCTACCCACAGAAGTGGAAAATTTGTTAGAACAATTCAAGGACATAGTCAATGATGGTAGTCCAACAACCCTACCACCTAAGAGAGAAATTAGTCATCAAATTTACTTTGTACTAGGATATTATTTTCCCAACAAAGAAGATTATAAAATGACCCTTGATCAGAACAAAGAGATATCAAGACAAGTCCAAGAATTACTTGATCAAGAGATGATAAAGAATAACATAAGCCCTTGTGTAGTCCCAATGGTGTTGGCACCTAAAAAAGGAGGTTAGTGGGGGCTATGTACCAACTCTAGGGAAATTAATAGAATCAAAATAAGGTATAGATTCCCAATTCCTAGGATAGAGGATTTAATGGATTGTCTTGGTGGGGCAAGGTACTTTACAAAAATAGATCTCAAGAGTGGTTATCACCAAATTCGAATCAAGGAGGGGGATGAATGGAAGATAGGATTCAAAACCACAACAAGACTATATGAATGGCTTGTCATGCCATTTGGGCTTACTAATGCCCCTAGCACATTATTGAGGTTGATGAATGAAGTGCTAAAAGAATACATAGGAAATTTTTTAGTATTCTACCTTGATGATATACTGATATTCAACAAGACAAAGGAAGAACACCTTGAGCACCTAGAGGTTTTGTTAAAAAGATTGCATGAGGAGCAGTTGGCTATCAATTTGGAAAAATGTGAATTTCTAAAGCAAGAATTAGTATACCTAGATTTTGTTGTCTCACAAAGCAACCTCAAGATGCAAATAGACAAGGTTTCAACTATCCTTAGCTGGCCAACTCCAAAAATAGGAACAAAGGTAATAATTTTCCATGGCTTAGCCTAATTTTATAGGAAGTTTATTAGAGGGCTTAGTGAGATTTGTGCTCCTATATTAGACACCATTAAAGGTGGATGAAAGACTAAGTTTAAATGGACAAAGGAAGCTAATAGAGGCTTTGATTTGTTGAAGAATAAGGTGGCTACCCAATCCATCCTTGTGTTTCCTAGCTTTGAAAGATTGTTTACTTTGGAGTGTGATGCTAGTAGTGTTGCAGTTAGAGAAGTCCTTAGCCAAGATGGTAAACTAATAGATTCCTTTAGTGAAAGGATAAATGACACCAAGAAAAGGTACTCATCATATGATTTGGAGCTCTATGCCTTAGCATAAGCCCTTATGAAGTGGAGGCACTATTTTTAACCCAAGGAATTTGTGGTCTTCACTAACAACAAAGCTTTGAGTTACATAAACTATCAAGAGAAGCTGAGCCATATGCATATAAAATGGATGGAGTTTCTACAAGCCTACACCTTCACAATCAAGCACAAGAAGGGTCAGAACAACAAGGTTGCTGATGCACTCAGTAGGAGGTTACTTAATGTCCAAGAAGTGCAATTGCAGGGTATTGGAATTGAAAGCTTTAATGATCTATACCAAATAGAAGAAGATTTCTTAGAGGCATAAAAGGTACGTGTAGAGTTTAACAATAATTTCCATAGTTAGTTTATAGACTATACATTGCAAAATGGATTGTTATTTAAAGGGGGACACCTATGTGTACCTAAAGGTTCTATGAGGGAAAATATTATACAAGAGAAACATAATGGGAGTCTTAGTGGTCATTTTGGACTAAAAAAGACACTTGATTTGGTTTAGAGATTCTAATTTTGGCCAAGTATGCAAAGGGATATAAGGAAGTATGTAGAAGAGTGCATAATATGTCAGAAAGAAAAGGGTACTTCTACCAATGCTGGCCTTTACCAACCTCTTCATATTCCCAACAGTCCATGGGAGATTTGATCTTCCAGCAAGCATCTGGCTTTCAACCCCCTTTTTTGATAGTGGGGCATGTTGACATCTATAATGAAGATGTCACCTCCATTCCACCCTTCTTTTATAGAATTAAAATGTAGAGTGTAGTTTCTAGAGGGCAAGATCAATCCCAAGAACTAACACCGGTTTGGATAGTGTGTTTGTGATTGTTGACAGGTTTAGCAAGATGAGTCATTTCATCCCATGAAAGACTACTCATAATGCAAGTTACATAGATATCTATTCTTTAGGGAAAGAGTCAGAATCCATGGATTTCCATTGAGCCTTGTGTATGAAAGAGATGTTAAGTTCATGAGTAATTTCTGGAAAACATTATGGAAAAGGCTTGGCACAGACTTGTCATTTGGTTCAGCCTATCACCCATAGAGTGATGGAAAAATTGAGGTCATTAATAGGGTCTTGGGTAATCTTCTTAGGTGTTTGACAAAGGAATATGGTCAGATGTGGGATCAAATAATGCCTCAATTCAAGTTTAGCTACAATGATAGTGTTAATAGGACTACTAGAAAGAGTCCTTTTGAAGTAGTGTATGGTGTTCATCCAAGAGGGATATATGAAATTAGAGAATAATGAAACATACAAGGACTAAGTGGACATGCTAAAGAATTCTCTCAGTCCATGAAAGAGGTGCATGATCAAGTTAAGAAAACATTGCCCGATTCTACACAAAGGTTGAAGGCTAGAATTGATGACCAAAGAAGAGAGCTTCATTTTGAGGTTGGGGATCTAGTCATGGTCCACCTCAACAAGGAAAGACTTCAAAAGGGAGTCCCTACTAAGCTACAAATGAGAAGGATAGTTCCTTGATTAACCTTGGCCAAATATAAGAAGAATGCATACAAGGTGGACCTTCCTGCAAATCTAGTTATTTAACTAGTGTTTAATGTATAGGACTTGGCAAAGTACAAAGGTCCCATTGCAGAAAAAGATAAGAAAGTTAGAGAATTTGATAAGGATATGCACAAGGTGTCATTGCAAACTAAGAGCCATCCTCAAACATAAATGATCTTAGACTCAAGGGTGAAGAAGAAGACAAGGCATGGTGTATACATGGAGTATCTCATCAAGTGGTAGAATTTACCTAAATATGAGGCCACCTGGGTTGTTGAAACAAAGTTCAAGAAGTCATACATTGACCTAGCCTTATTGTCACTAGGAGGGACTTAAATTCCTTCATCTAGGGGGAGCATGGTGCAAGAGCACCTAGGGGTTAGCTAATTAACCCCCAAATTTTTATGTGCTTTCCAGAATGTATATAGGGTTTTTCTCAGTGATCATCAGAGTGAGATGTAGAAGTGAGTTTCCAAGGAGTATCAGGTAAAGTCATGCCAAAAAAGGGATCAGTGAAGCAATGTTGGTAACACTTAGTGGGGTAGCTAACACTAGCGGCAAAGTGCATTTTCACTCAGATCAATCAACGATCGGAATATCAGAGCAAGTCATGTTGAAGTGCACATCGGGTGGAGGCTCTCCGAGAATAGCCATCAGAGCAACTTGGTCTATCAGCAGAGGGAGTTTTGAGTTAGACCGACCCCTGATGAGGACATCGACAAAAGCTAGGCCAATGAAAGACCACCTAGACTTAAGGCATCAGGTTAGGGTATGCCGATCATTGGCAAGACATGGCTTAGCGGTGGAACTAGAAATTGGTTAGACCGATCCCTGATCATATTAGTGGGATATGTTATACCGATGAGTAAGGTTTGTCCAATGTATGCAGAATAGACAAACAATTAGTTTTTGGTTTTTGTAACTAATCCGAGGCCAATATAAGACCTCAGGATTTTGGGTTGTGAGGCAGGATGGAAGTAGGAATCAGTTGGATTTTTGTTTTCTTTAGAATTGTTGATTTTTATAGTTGTGTAATTTTCCATCAGTAGTTAATTGAATTCCTTTTGTCAATTACTTGTGTTCACTTTTTGTTTTCAATTTTGTTTCTATTCATATATATATAGTCTCGTTACTTGGTTTGATTATAAGGAACAACCAAGTTGTAAATAATGGCTTCCATTTGAATGTTGCTAGTCAACATTGTACATAGAACAAATGAAGCCACTATATATTCTTTACTCTTTTGTTAGTTTTCTTGTAGGGATGCAGGCATATGAAATTCTCTTTCCCTAGGCAAGATTGGCCATATTCCGACTAGGGAAGAGTATCAAAACATACTTGCATGAGTTATTTTTGTCAATCTGATGAAAATGACTACTAGACCAGTCCAAAAGAGTTGTTCAGTAAGCAAATAGAATGGAGAAGAACCCTCAACTCCTACAAGGTAATTGGGAGAGGGACAAGTGGCTAGTGGATCAACTTACTATTGTGATTTCATGAGAGAAGAGAGTATTTGAATTGGTATGGAAACTATAGGAGAGTGGGAGGATAGCTAAGTGAACCTCTTGAGGTAATAGGGTTCTAAAAGTGAAGAAGCCCTAAGAAGTATAAAAATAGACTTAGTGAAGAACTAGGGACATTTCTTAGAGGAGTCTCTCTATCACAAATTCAACAAGTTAGAGATGGGATCTGCATCCCACAATCAAAGTATATCAAGGAGATCCTTAAGATATTCAATATGGAAGAATCAAAATTAGTTGGATTACCAATGGCTACTAGTTGCAAATTGTCAAAGGAAAAGTAGACAAAGGAAGTAAATGAGACACTTTACCGATTAATGATTGGTAACTTACAATATATTGTTCGTAAAGACCTGATATTTTCTCATGCTGTTAGGATTATTTCAAGGTTTTCTGCAAACCCAAAGGAAACACACATGTTTGTAGTTAAAAGGATATTTAGATATCTAAAAGGAACCAAGGACTATGGTTTATGGTACAAGAAGAATGAAGATTTTGATACGAAGGTATACACTCATGTTGATTGGATAGGTAATGTGGATGACAGAAAAAACAAAAGTGGCAGAAATTTGTTTTTAGGAGAAAGGATGGTGACATGGTTAAGCAAGAAACAAAGTTGCATTTCATACTCTACTGCTAAAGCTGAGTATGTTGTTGCAGCTATGAATTGTTCAAACATAGTGTGGATCAAACAATTACCTAAAGGTATGCAAGAAGAGATTATTGATCCTATTACTATTTACTATGATAACACACATGCTATTAACATATCAAAGAATTTGGTTATGCATTCAAAGACAAAACACATTTCTATAAAGTATCACTACTTGAGAGAACAAGTACAAGACAAATATGTGATATTGGAGTATGTGAATTCAAAGGAACCGATAGCTGATACATTTACCAAACCACTACCAAATGATTCTTTTGAGTATCTTCGAGGTAAGTTAGGGGTTCTTCCCCTATCCAATATTCACTAAGGAAAGATGCATGTTGCATCAATTCAAGAACTCATTATAATATCTATTTTGTGAGTTGATACTATTGTTCACTCTTTAGGAGAATCCTAAAGTTGTGAAAGATGTTTATGGAAGCAATGAAAAATCTATACATTTGAGGTATAATTTGAGAAGTATATGTTTCTTTGGCATTGTTGTCAAAGAGGGAGAATAAATCAGAGGGAGAAGAATTATTGATGATTAAAGAAGAGGGAGATAAAGATCCAGTAAAGGGAGAATAATGCAATTGATTATTGAGAGAGAAGATAAAAAAAATAAGTTGTTAAAGAGCTACAGTAAAAAGATCTATTGATTGAATAGTGAAAGAGAGAGAAGTTACTAAAGAAGGAGAATGTACAAGAGATATTCAAGAGGGAGAAAGATTATAGTTGAAAGATCAAGCAAAGATGAAGTTACAACTCAAAGGGACTAAAGGAAAAAGAATGACATTGAAAATATTGTCATCATCAATTGAATAGTAAAGATTGTTAGTGTGTTTCCATCAATTCCAAAGAAGGATATTGTTACTCTAACTGATAGTAATGTTGGAGATTGATTAACTAATGGTAATGATGATGAAGAATGACAAAGATAAGAGGAAAAAAAGATAGTATCTAATGATTAGATCAATCATTATCTTGTCATTGATGTCAAACAATTGATATCTGATTTATAGTATGTTTCCATATCATTCAGAGTATGATATAAGTTGAGTAAAGTTAAGGAGAAGAAGAAGTGAAATGATGAGAAGATGAAGAAATTAATTGGGCAACTGATATAGATCAGACAATGCTAAGGTTATTGTTGCCCAAAATTTCCCTATTGTTCATTTTTGGCCACGGTCCTATTTTTTCCAAAGAACTGCTCAAGTGTCGAAAACCCAGTGTGTTTTTGACCTTCTCTATGAAGGCTCAAGATGTTTCTACTCTTTTGGTCCAAAAGCTCGGTGTGTTTTCAACCTCCACTCTAAAAATTTTGTGTGTTTTCGACCTTCACTTGAAAACCCTCTATGTTTTTGACCCTAAGTGCGCAACTCTGACCAGGCGGGTCCCAGTTCCTCAAGGTCGTGCCAGTGCAATGAAGATCTGACAGATGTCACATGATCACATGGGATCTTATGATCCCATGAGATCATACGATAACCATTGATGCGGCACTGTGGGCTCATCCAAGCAGTCAGCAAACAATGAGGTGACGTGTTCGGTTATCGGCTAACATCCTACGGTTGGTCACATGATCACATGGGCTCTTCCGAGCCCATGCAACTATGCGACAAACCGTCAATGGTTTTAGTGGTGATGGTGGCAGTCAGTGGCTAACACCTTCTGGTTGGTCGCATGATCGCATGGGCTCTTTCGAGCCCATGCAACCATGCGACAAACCGTCAGCGGTTCACGGCTCGAGCAGGTAGCATCTTGCGGTTGGTCGCATGATCGCATGTGGTCTAAAAAATGCATGCAACCATGTGACAAGTGATAAACATCAGCTTCTAGTGGTGACATGTCAGGACTATCGGTGGGTCTGATGGTTAGTGGAAGCACCAGTTGATCCAAGATCAACGGCTAGCGCATGATCTCATGGGATCTTCCGATCCCATACGATCATGTGACAACCATCAATTCTTCTAGGATTTTCAGTTGGTGTGGTCATGGGTCCAGCCTTGTGGTCAGCTCTTGTTGGGCCACGTGGTAGGGTTTGACAAGTGTGATGTCTTGCAGGTCCCGAGTGATGCTTATGTGGCGGCAGGGCAAGTTTTCAAAAGGCTTGTCGCATGAAGGCCTTTCGAGCTCATGCAATCATGTGACCATTAACATTTTCGAAGGGCGGAGGCAAGTTTTCAAAAGCTTGTCGCATGATCACATGAAGGCCTTTTAGCTCATGCGATCATGCAACCATTGGTTTGTCAAAGCGGTGTAGCCTATTTTCGCGAACTCTCTTCCAAGGTGAATGTTGCAGGTGCAGGTAGCTCAAGAAATTTATGTTGCTAGGGCATGTACAGTTAAGGGAAGATGATGAGGAGGTCTAGGCAGCCATCAGGGGTCATTTTATGTCTTAGCAAGGTACCAGTGTGCATTCATGGCATTACTTTGTGCAAAAAAGAGGATTATCTGCAGGTTGATTACGGTATAGGGTTGGGGCATGCAAATGAAATATCTGATCGGCCATGATATTTATAGAGCACATTTATGATCAAAAGTGACTGGTTTTAGGGGTGATTATTCTATTGCAGATTTATGTAACCCTAAGGAGATATTTTGATTCTTGCCTACGTGCAGGGGATGTATATATTCTTTTTTGGAGCATGTAGTGCTCAGAATTCACATGTTTGTAAAATAGAAAGCCTCTTTCTTGGGAAGCTATCTATGGCATTTCTTTTTGCCCCTTTGGCTTTCCACATCTTGTAGATTCTCATTGATGAATTCAAACATTGCAAAGTATTCTATGACATTCTTGTTGTCCTCATGCTTGCTTGTTTGGATTACCTCTTATTGAATTTAGTATATGTATGTTTCAGTAACTCTTAGGTTTTTTTTTATTCCTCTTTCTTTCTACAATTCATGTGTATGTTGGTGAATGATCTAATTTGAATACTTTTGTGGGCATACTTCCACCCCTGGCAATCTATCTCATTCATATACCCAATTGCAGAGATGAATGGTTGTCTACAGGTTGTAGTCTGTGTCTGACTCTTTAGGAGTACTGCTGTCTTGATAAATTCCTTTTTCCCTGCATAGTATTCCTTTACTGCAGACCCCTCTATAAATACTTATGCAGGCCTATTCATTGAGTTGTAATCTCCTAGACTTAGGATTGTGTACTGGTTTCATCCTTCATACTGCAATTCATACCCTAGTTTTGGTGCATCACCTAGTAGGATAGATTTGCTTTCAGTCTTTTCCCTTTTTATGCATTCCTTCTATCCCTTTCCCTCAAAAGTTTACTTTCCTGTTTAAAAGAAAATCAGGGTGATTATCCAAGAGGAACCAGCCTAGAATCTGGAGGTCTCATCTCAGTTAGCAAAAGGTCCCACAACCTTGAGATGAGTCCCATGTTATACTGTATTATCAAGACTACGAGAGCTTGATATCAGAGGTGCAAATTTAGTGTATAACATTTCTGGCATGCCCGGTGGGACACAAAAGAAGTCTACTTGAAAAGAATACGGTATCTCTGATATGCTGATAACATATTACAGAACTAGAAGAGGTCATTTTGCTGCATATCTGGCGACTCCTAAAAGTCTACTAGTTTCAAAGGTCAAGTGCTGGTACATTTTCAATCTTCATATTCAAGTTCCAGCTGATTACATGAGTAGATATGTCAAGTTACTATGGACAGTCAGGTTACTCACCATCCTATTGTGAGAATAATGCTCAACCGACTAGTTTTCAGCCTTACCAAAGTCACCCAAAGCCTCCTTTTACCCCAAGCTATTATACTTCTCAAGGGTATCAATATATCCAGTATGCCCCAAATGAGTTTGCCCTTGTGCAAAGTTATGAACGGGCTCTTAGGAAAGATGGATCATGGGCACAACAAAAAAATGCAAAGCCAACTTCCCCATCATGCTTACCACCCACCCTCCCCTTCTCAACCTATTCAACAATAGATACAGACTCTGAGCTCAGACTTCAAGGAGATGCAAGAGGCAAAGAGTCTGTTGCTTGATTTAGTTAAGCAAGTGTCTGAGCTCAGGGAGTAGAGAGAGCAGGAGGCTCAGAGTTATTATGAAGAGTCAGCTCCCTACCAGGAGATGGAGGCCCAAAGCTATGAGCAAGGGGCATCTCCTTACCAAATGATAGAGGTTCTTGTTGATGAGAAGCAAGCAAGAGAGTTTCAAGAAGAGATTAGATGTCAAGCTGACATGGAGACAGCAAGGTTAAGATCACTGTTTGCTCAACAGGAGGCTCCTAGGCCTAAAATTCCAAGCTGGAGGGCTCATCTATCTCAAGAGCCTACACATGAGGAGCCTGCTAAGCATTCATTTCCAAGCTTTAAAGTAGCTATGCCTTCTTTGTCTCCCCTCTCTCCCCCTCAGTTTCACATCCCAAGTTTTAAGGCAAAAAATTCTTTTCAAAAGCCCGTGCTTGAAATCCAGCCTACCACTTTGCAAGAGTAGCTCGTTCAAGAAAAAATTTCATCCCAAGAGGCCCCTCTAGTTTCTTAGGATGATGAAGTAATATGGATACCCCAATGGACTCTTCCTCCTAGTTGTCAGATGCCAAGCCTTTGCAAGGACACTAGTCTAGTGTTTGAGCAAGGACTGGTGGTAAATGAACTTTCATTTGAAGAGGAGGAGAAGAAATCTGAGGTATCAGCACAGAGTGATGACTGTGGTGAAGTAGAGCAGCAAGATGTGGTGATAGAGTTTAGTGCCCGGCCTAAGCTCTTGGTTGATTTGTATGATGATCTTCCCCTCTTTGTTGATGATGAAGAAGAGACCATACCATTACCTATGGCTGAAGGTCAATCAGAATAGTAGGGTCACCATCAATAGGAGGTTGATAAAGAAGAGGATGCCTTGTCCTTGTTGGATGAGCTACCTAGTTTTGTTGAGCAGGATGATAAGGCTATGATCATAGCCACCTCTATAAAGTTGCAGCAGCTAGAAGAGATTGATCCTGAGGATATGCTGATTCATGAGCTTGATCTCATCTTTGAGGAGGAGACTTCCCAGTGTGCAGAAGATGACCAGAGCCTTGGGGATGATTATTTGGGGAGCATCATAGATGGCTTGTATATAGAGCCTGATTGTAATGAGCTCTTGGCTAGTTTAAAAGAGGAAGATGATAGTCCCTTGTCCATGGATGATGAGTTGACATGGCTATCTATGATGGAGGGAAACCATGAAGATAAAGAAGAAACCAGCAATGAAAGTCCCGCCTTCAGACTTTCAAGAGGTTTCCCCATTAGGTACTTGGCCTAGAAGGAGTCCACTAAGACACCTCCATGTGATCTATTTGAGGTGAGTGAACTTGATCTTATTTTTGCAGAGGCAGTGCATCCTCATTTGCCAAATCTTTGTATGCCTCTTATCTTCGTAGCTATCCTCATGTGCCTGATGCAAAATGTCTTATTGAGGAAAGGTAGCTACTTCTCACAACCAGTGAATGGTTTTGTTTGACCAAACTTTTGCACTAGTTAGTTTAGGATAGGTTAGTTTTTCCTACTTTCTTCCAGCTTTCTAGCTTAGTTTTCCTATTTTCCAAGAAGTGCTTGAACACAGTTTTTGTCCCTCTCCCTGTCAGAAGTTTTTGTGCTCGAGAAATGACTCCTATGCCCAATGGATTGCTTCAAGGAAATTGGTCTAAATGTCTAGCAGGCTGACATCCTGTAGAGGTCACCAAAATGTTGCCCAAAATTTCCCTATCATTCATTTTTGGCCACGATCCTATTTTTTCCAAAGAACTGCTCAAGTGTCAAAAACCTAGTGTGTTTTTGACCTTCTCTATGAAGGCTCAAGATGTTTCTTCCCTTTTGGTCGGAAAGCTCAGTGTGTTTTTGACCTCCGATCTAAAAATTTTGTGTGTTTTTGACCTTCGCTCGAAAACCCTCTATGTTTTCAACCCTAAGTGTGCAACTCCGACCAGGTGGGTCCCAGTTCCTCAAGGCCATGCCAGTGTAGTGAAGATCCAATGGCTATCGCATGATCACATGGGATCTTCTGATCCCATGAGATCATAGGACAACTATTGATGTGGCACCATGGGCTCATCCAAGCAGTTAGCAAACAACGAGGTGACATGTTTGATTATCAGCTAACATCCTACGGTTGGTCTCATGATCGCATGGGCTCTTTCAAGCCCATGCAACCATGTGAAAAACTATCTATAGTTCACAGCTTGAGCAGGTAGCATCTTGCGGTTGGTCGCATGATCGCATGCGGTCTTGAAAATGCATGCAACCATGCGACAAGCGATAAACGGTGGCTTCTGGTGGTGACATGTCAGGACTATCAATGGGTCTGATGGCTAGTGGAAGCCCTAGTCAATCCAAGATCAATGGTTGGCGCATGATCTCATGGGATCTTTCGATCCCATGCAATCATGCGACAGCTGTTTGATTCTTCTAGGTTTTTCAGTTCATGTGGTCATGGGTCCAGCCTTGTGGTCAGCTCCTATTGGGCCGCGTGGTAGGGTTTGACAAGTGTGATGTCTTGCGGGTCCCGAGTGATGCTTATGTGGTGGCAGGGCAAGTTTTCAAAAGGCTTGTCACATGATCGCATGAAGGCCTTTCGGGCTCATGTGATCATGTGACCGTTGACATTTTTGAAGGGCGGAGGCAAGTTTTCAAAAGCTTGTCGCATGATCGCATGAAGGCCTTTCAGCTCATGCAATCATGCGACCATTGCTTTGTCAAAGCGGTGTAGACTATTTTTGCAGACTCTCTTCCAAGGTGAATGTTGTAGGTGCGGGTAGCTCAAGAAATTTATGTCTCTAGGGCATGCGCAGTTAAGGGAAGATGATGAGGAGGTCTGGGCAGCCGTCAGGGGTCATTTTTTGTCTTGGCAAGGTACCAGTGTGCATTCAATGAATGAATAATTTTATAAGAAAACGTGTTACCAAGATCCAGATTCAATGAATAATTTTATAAAATGAATTGAGAAAATGAGATTGACTGAAAGAAAATGTGATAAAGGAGATTAAGCGGCAAAACAAGGTCTATATAAAAGATGATGTTGTATAGACAAATGGCTGGCAAAGTGAAGAGTTGATAAGTCACCGACTGATGTAGTGAAGAAGGAAAATATAGATTATGAGTGGAAAAGTAGAATTCGATGAAGTGTTGAAGACAATAGAAAGTGAAGAATTGAAGTGAAGATAAAGAGCACCTAAATGATCTGATTATGTAAAGGATAGTTGCAAATCTATAGGTCAATTTGTTTACTATTTCTTATTAACATTTGTAGAAGAAAATCTCTTAATCGAGTCAACTTAACAGTCTTATTGTAAATCTTTGAAAAAGATGACATTCTAGAAATAGTGTTTGAAGCCCTCTAACCAGGCCACTCCTAAGAGGGTGAAGATCCTAACAGACCTAAGATAAAGCCCTTGATCAGGTCACACTTGACAGTGTGCATTGTAATCTTTAGCAGGATTAGATTTTAACCAAGCATACTTCAGAAGAGTATTTTTTTAGTGGGTGACAATTCCCATAGTGGTTTTTCCCAAAGTTGGGTTTCCACATTAAATATTGGTGTTATATGTGTTGAATGATTTATGTGAATGTTATTGAGATTGATAATATTTAATTACTATTGTTTGTAAATTGTGAACTGTGTTTAACTAATTTAATCAAAGAAAAATTTTTAAGGTACAAAGAATCAAGGATTATTGATTCACCCCCCCTCTCCATAATCCAACATCAGGGTCAAAGCTGGGGTAATTGGCTGCCTAAACATTCTCATATGCAGTTTGTGGATGATACTACTCTTATGGGGATTGCTTGTTTTCATGAAGATGTATCTTTTAGATGGAAGCTGTATTTTAATGGAGTTTCTCCATGTCAAAAAGTTGATGAGCACAAATATTATATCTATTTTTTAAACACTTATGAACCTATTTAGAGAAGGATTGCCAATATTTTGAGGTTTCAAATTGGTTCTCTTCACTTGTTCTATCTGGGCATTCCTCTAACTATCGGAAAGAAACTTAAGACATGCTAGGACTTTCTAGATAATCTACGTTAGAAGATTAATCACTAGACTCATTGGTGGTTATCCACTACTGCTAGGGTGGCTCTTCTTCAATATATGATCCAAGCTCTTCTTATTTACAAAATTTTTGTTCAAGAAGCTCGTTTCTATTTTCTCAGGGAATTTGATGCTCTTTCATGACAATTCATTCATAGTGGTAATTTGCATGCTTCTAAGTGGAGCCTCATTAAGTGGGGGTTAATGCGTAGGCCAAAAAAGAGGGGGGCCTTGGTCTTTGTTTTGCAATCTTGAATGGGAAAGTCCTTGTACCCAAATTATATTGGCAATGTTGTACCAATCAGAATTAGGTTTGGGCTCACATTTTGACACATAAGTTTTAAAAGGAGTTGCCATTTTAGATGTTCCTCATGTTCGTTTGGAGGGAAGGGGTTCTATGGCTTAGCATACTCTGAAAAATTGAGGTCCATCTTATTAAAAGTGGGCCATTTTGGATTTTCAAAAAAGGGTCAAAAGCTCTTTCTTGTCTTGATGCTTGGGATGGTAATCCTCATACTCTTTCCATGTATTTTTATTACAATCCATTTGCGATAGTTCTATTGCAATTGGTTGGAATGTTATAGAAGATTATAAGACTGTTCTATAGGTTACAAATGGAAGGATTCTTGTGAATTTTCTAGGTGGGTTAGAGGAGGCTCAAAAATAGTTGTCTCTAATTCTTGCTTCTCGTGAGTGAAACTCCTTGGTGGAGGAAGATATTCTATCCTAGGGCAAGGGTTTGTTTGGTAAGTACTCTATTTTTGTAGGGTATTTGGAGCTCAATAGAAAACTATTTGGAGGTATAGGGGGGTAAGTGCAAGAAGTTGGGTGCCAATTTGATGGAAGTCTTGTAGAATTAGAAGATGTTGCTTGAAACGGGCACCCATTTTCAAAAAATGGGCACCAGATTTAGGTTTGGGAGCCCGATCTGAAATTCAAAAAATGGGTGCCCATTTCTAATTTTTTTTAATACTAAAAATGTATTTTAGCACTTTGTTCTTTTTAAAAAGAAATAGGTGCCTATTTTTTGAATTTAACTAACGGGCACCCATTTCTTAAGACATGAGCGGGAAACACATATCCGCCACCGATTTTGTTTCAAAATAGGTTTGGTTTAGGCTTGGTAGAACCAAGCCTATACCTTGACCTCCAAAAATGCCATATTTTTGCCTTGTCGCAATTTTTTGAGGGCCTTCCTGATCGTATTTTTTTATGAAACAAAAACCCATTAGAGTTCTCACTGTCTTGATTTCAAAAATGTAAATTTCATAGTGATATGATTATTTTTACTATTTTTGCATTATTTGTTAGTTAAAAGTGGTACCTAAATGGAAAATAGTGCGGTTCACTAAAACTTTAATAACTTTTTTGTTTTTAGGTATTTTGGAAAATAAATTATATGACATCAATCTAGATACAATTCTCTTGAAGATAAAAAAAAGAGTTTTGAAAAAATATGAAATTTTTATCAAATTATGGTGGTTGTACACCAAAGGTTTTAAAAATGTGTTTTATAGTCAATTAAAAATTAATTTAAAAAATATATTAAAAAAAAAAGGAAAAATATGCTCATAAATATTTGGTGTCTTATGTATATTTCCCTAGAAGGATTTGCAAAAATTCATTTATTTAGGTCAAAATATGGTGGTCGTACACGGCTATGGTATGGTCCTGAAACAGACATTTTGAAAATATGGGTTTTAAACATTCCTACTAAAAAGAAATTTATACCATGTGGGTATTTAAATAAATTACATATTTGAAAAGTAGACTCCAAGGGCTACATTTTATATATTACTAAAGTTTTTTGAGATTCAATCTCTAAGTTCCTCAAATTTAGACATCAATTGACATAAAATTTTAAAAAAGGGGAAAACACTTCGACTTTTTGCCCAAAAGTGGGACTCAACTTTTTGTAGCCACCCAGGGCTACCTTTGTGGAAATAGACATCGGACAATTTTTTTTTGGGCCAAATGAAACTTTTTCATGTGGCTTGTGGTTCAAAATTGATGTCTTACTTGGGATAATTCAAGTGCAAGCGAGGCTTCCATGGTCCCTTTATGTGTGTTTTGTGTTGTAAGAGTGAAGAGTGTGTTTCTCATCTTTTCTTTCAATTATCTTTCTCCAGAGGATTTGACACTTTTGGTGGGGAGTTTGGAATCAAGATTGATGGCATGTATCCTCCTTGGCTGAGTTTTGGGGCCACTGGGGTAAGCCTTCAGTAAAGACTTCTTCACTAGGTTTCTTGGGTTCTTGGACCCACTTTCATTATTTAGCATTTTTAGTTGGAGAGAGATTGAAGGACTTTTCATGATGCTACGATGGTTGTTCAACACTTGTGGTAGAAAATTATTCATTCTCTTAAAGATACTACCTCAACAAAGTGTGAAATTGTTGGGGTGTAGATCTTGAAGATGTTGATATATATGTAATCGGTTCAATATTACTCTTCAAGGATTTTGGTTGGAGAGGGATTGAAGGATTTCTTATGATACTAGGATGGTTGTTCAACACTTTTGGTAGAAAATTATTCATTCTCTTAAAGATACCATCTCAACGAAGTGTAAAATTGTTGGAGGTGTAGATCAAAGATGTTGATATTTGTAATCGGTTCACTATTCCTCTTCAAGGTGATGATCCTTATCTTTGGGTGAGTGGTAGGTAGGTCATGGGGAATAGATGTAGACATCCCTTGTGGAAGATAAACTAGGAGAGTTGTTGGATCCCTCCACCTTAAGGAGTTTTAAAAATTAACATTGATGGTTCTTCTCAAGGGAATCTTAGTCATGCTAGTATTGGCAGAGTAAGGCGTGATAGTTATGGAGATGCTTAGTTTGTGTTTTCAATTTATAAGGTTCATTATACAAATAACTACATGGAGCCACTTGCCATTTTATATTTCATGGAACAAAGTTGTGTTCTTCGTTGGAATATGATTATTTGTGGATCTAATTCTTAGGTGGTGGTGACTCTATTAAGTGGGTAGTGGCTAAATGATGTCAGTTCACACTTAGCTTTGGTTATCAAATAAATTCTAAGTTTGTGCGAATCTGTGGAATATGCTATTTTTATTCACATTCTTAGGGATTAGAATTGAGTAGCAGATTGTCTAGCCTAATGGGTCTCTGATCAAATGTTGTTAAAGGATGAAGACAAGGTTGTATAGTTTTCTTTTCTCTATTGGGCACTTGACCCTTCTTGCTTTATATTTCTCTTTTATGTTGAATAAATTTTTACTCCTCTTTTAGTTCAATAATCCCAACTTACAATTATAATATTTTGCATGATTAATACAAACATAAACTTTTTGTGATTCAAATTTATTTTTCTAATAATAAATTATGTAAATAGGATTCAATACTCATAAGATAGTTTTAGAATGACCAAATTCACTATTTCTAACAATTGGTAAAACAATCTCTTTTCTACAATGATTTGTCTTTAACAAAATATCTATAAATTTATGAGAATCAAGAATTTTTATCCAATAAGTAATAGAAATTAGGGAGTTTCTATCTTCTAATTTTGTCATCATATTATTGCACAATAGTTCATGTTCAATAAGAAGGAACAAATAATTATAAAATGTATTAAATAATGATCCTTCCCTCTTCTTTAAGGATTTCTCTATATACCAATATTTTCCTTTTAAATTATAACTCTTCATATATCCTTTGATTTTTACTAAGACTAAAATTAATTATATATATATATATATATATATATATATATATATATATATATATATATATATATATATATATATATATATATATATATATATATATATATATATATATATATATATATATATATATATATATATATATATATATATATATATATATATATATATATATATATATATTGTAATCACCTGAAAATGGACAAAGATCAAATCAAAGCAAATCAAGTTAAATCAAAGAAAATCAAGGACATAATTGAATCAATTGAATCACAATGCATAATTAGCCAATCAAAATGAAAATCAAGTCTTAATTCGAGATCAATCAAAATTGAGAATATTTTAATCAAGTGCAATCAAATCAAAATACAATTAAATCAATTAATTGTATAGTTTTGGATTAAATCAAATTCAACCCATTCAAGGGGTACATGGCTAAACAAATTCATTTAAATCAATTAATAAATCTCAATTACTCTCAACAACCACAAAGAGAGGAAAATCAATCAACCAATGAGAATAAAGGAAAGACATTCACATGGATCAAGCCAAATTCAATCTCATTCACTCAAAGTGAAAATGAATCTTGACCATTGATCTTGTCTACTTGTCCCAAGCTTTGAGGACATAAACTTTTCTTTGTCTTCAAAGGGTGGAACCAAGGACTCAACCAAGGTTTAACCATGATCAAATACAACTACTGTAAGGAAACTTAGGTGCGGAAACAACTTCCTACGCTAATCTCTATAGGAGAGTATTGTGCAAATTCCTTATAAATCCTTACAATTTCAAATTCGTTAACTATTTTAACAAAGATATTGCAACCACATACCATGCATACAGAAAAATAGAGAATGACACAATGATATACCCTGGGGAAAACCTTTCGGTAAAAAACCCCAGCACTCCAAAACCTGCACAATGTATTATCTTCAACACAAAGATTACAATACACTGGCAATGCAAGTTCTTTCAGGAAATGAGAGACAAAGCCAAAAAGACTTAAACTTCTATTATATCTCTCCCATAGGAGTAGCATCATATATATAGACTCCTCTGGACCCAAAGATAGGCACAACCACCAAGACCCATGCACAAAGCCACATGTACACAGTTGTTACATGCAATCCCAAGAATAGGCATCCATCCCTAGAATAGACTATGATAGCTTGTCATAGAATCCACCAAAAATAACGGTCACAAGAGAAGTGTAAGAGAATCTATCATACCAACCTATTTTTGGTATATTCTCTTACACACACCAACCAATTCTTCTTGGGCACCCAAATAGGCCCAAGTCATAAGATTCTCTTACACCTGTCATAGCACATTCTTTAAATAGTTCTTACGCATCATAGGAATCTGTAATGACCGTTTCAGTCATGATCTCCTTACGCACAAGATGCTGACACACCAAGTGGAGTGACACATCAACATGCCAACTAGACATTTACACTCACACTTAATTACATTATTTACAAAAAAATACATTTACAAAACAAATAATAAGAATAAGAATTATCCAAGGTTGAGACACCTTATTCCTAACATTCTCCCACTTGTCGAACACCTTGTAAGAGCAACAGGAACATAACAGGAACTTTAACTGCTATAGGCCAAAAGGCCCATAGACTCCGAACACCATCTGAACTTCTCAGTGCCCACTGGTTTCGTTAATGCATCTACAACATTCTTCACAATATCTACCTTCTCCAAATTTACCTTTCCATCTTCCACCATATCTCTCACAAAGTGAAATTGCACATCAATGTGCTTCGTTCTGGCATGGAAAGCTGGATTCTTTGCAAGGCAAATAGCGCTCTGACTGTCACACCAAATAGTAATCTGTTCTGCATCAACACCAACATCAGAACATAATCTTCTAAGCCAAATGGCTTCTTTACAAGCATGAGTAGCAGCCATGTACTCAGCTTCTATAGTGGACAAAGCAACCACAGGTTGTCGCTTACTCATCCAACTAATGGCACCACCAAACATAGTGAACACATAAGAACTGGTGGATCTCCTGCTGTCAATATCACCTGCCCAATCTGAATCCACAAACCCATGACTACAAACTGAATGCGGAGATCCAGAAGAGTTACCATGATAACATATGGAGTAATCTAATGTACCCCTCAAATATCTAAATACTCGCTTAACTGCATCCCAATGTACCCATCCAGGATTAGCCATAAACTGACTCAGGACTCCCACTACTTGGGCAATGTCTGGTCTAGTACAGACCATAGCGTACATAAGACTACCAACTGCACTAGCATAAAGTACTCTACTCATGTCCTCCACCTCACTAGGAGATTTTGGACAATCATCTACAGATAACTTTGTTCCCACAGAAATAGGAACACATAGTGGTCTACAATCTGCCATGCTGAACCTGTCCAACACAGACTTCACATACTTACTCTGACTCAACCAAAGTTTTCTATTAGACCTGTCTCTACTGATTTCCATACCCAAGATGTACCTAGCTGCCCCAAGATCTTTCATCTCAAACTGTGCTGACAACTGAGATTTAAAATCAAAAATCATACCCTTACCCTTCCCAAATAGCAACATATCATCAACATATAATGCACCAATAAGAAGGCGATCATTTTCAACTCTGAAATAAACACAATGATCTAATTTTGATCTTACAAATCCAATTGACAACACAAAGGCATCAAACTTAAGGTACCACATCCTAGGAGATTGCTTCAAACCATATAGAGATTTCTTTAATCTGCAAACTAAGGATTCTTTACCTTTAACAATGTAGTGCTCAGGTTGTGACATATAAATCTCTTCCTCCAAATCACCATGAAGGAAAGCTGTCTTCACATCCATCTGTTCTATCTCTAAATCATATGATCCAGCAAGAGATAACAGAAATCTAATGGATGTCAACTTTGCAATAGGAGAGAATATTTCACCATAATCTATTCCCTCTACCTGTGAATACCCCTTTGCAACCAATCTAGCTTTATACCTTTCAACACTGCCATCTGCACATAATTTCTTCTTGAACACCCATTTACAGCCAACATATTTTCTCCCTTTAGGCAAAGGTACAAGGTCCCAAGTTTTGTTTTTCTCCAATGAAGCCATCTCATCATCCATAGCCCCAATCCAAGAACCTGCATCTTCCATGCCCAAAGCCTCTTTCATAGATCTAGGCTTATCAGTGTTAGTAATCAAAGCAAAGGCACAACTGGAATCTAACATAGAATAAAGAAACCTTTCTGGTTGCTTTCTTTCTCTCGTGGATCTCCTCAAGGGCTGCGGTTGAGATTGTTCTTCCTCTTCTTCTGAACTATCAGAGCTGCTAGAGCTCTCCTCATCATTAGGCCCAACATGGTCTCTCTGTTTAGTCTTCTCAGGGGTAGGAGGCAACTGAACAACATCTTTTTCCTTTTCTTTTTCATCTGGTTGTAGCACAATAGGAGAAGATGTTAGCTCTCTAAAAATAACATTTCTACTAGACAACACCTTACTAGTCACAGGATCCCAAAGCTTGTATCCTTTCACACCAGCACTGTATTCGATGAAAATACATTTAACAGCTTTGTTTTCCAACTTAGATATTTTCTCCTTTGGAATATGTGCATAAGCTTCACAACCAAAAACATGAAGATGTATAATTGAAGGCTTCCAGAGCACACCTCCATGGGTGTCTTACCAACAAGGGCTGATGTAGGAGATCTGTTAATCAAATAGCAAGAAGTGGCCGTAGCTTTGGCCCAAAACCTTTGTTCTAAACCAACTCCACTAAGCATACTCCTAGTCTTCTCCATCAGTAACCTATTCATTCTCTTTGCAACTCCATTTTGCTGTGGGGTATAAGGAGTTGTCTTATGCCTCTCGATACCTTGTTCTTTACAGAACTGTTCAAACTCTACTGAGCAAAACTCACCACCATTGTCAGTTCTCACACACTTAATCTTCTTACTAGTCTGATTCTCTACAAGAGCTTTAAATTCCTTGAACCGACTAAAGACTTGTGTCTTACTTTTAAGGAAATAAATCCACGTCCTTCTACTGTAATCATCTATGAAAGATACAAAAAATATAGACTTGGAGATTGAAGGAACTTTCCAAATACATCAGAATGAATAAGATCCAAAACATCAGAAGATTTGTGAGAACTAGAGTAAAACTGAACACGATTTTGTTTACCATAGACACAGTTTTCGCAGAAGTCGAACTCAAGATTGCAATCATTTAACCCCTCAATGAGATTTTTATTTTTCAGGGTTCTAAGACCCTTTTCACCAATGTGGCCAAATCTCATATGCGACAACATTGTCTTTTCTGTAGGAAGCTTACCTTCCAAAGTATTTGCACTACCATCGGAACCAATAGCCATAGACTTCTTCACTGCTTGTTTAGATGGTGAGGATGAAGAACTATTACACAGAGGAATACATGCATCTAGCTGAAATAAGGTACCTCTCCTAGTACCCCTTGCAAGCACTATCGATCCTCTTATCATCTTGCAATCTTCTTTCAAAAAAACAACTTGCACACCTACATCATTCAACATACTTACAGATAATAGGTTTTGTGCCAAACCTGGAATGTGCATAACTCCATTGATTCCCTTTACTTGTCCATCAAGAAATTTGATAGTGACCCTTCCACGTCCAACTATCTTTAGGTGAGAATCATCACCCAAGTACACCTTTCCACCATCGAACTCTTCATATTTTGAGAACTAGTTTCGATGAGAGGTCATGTGAAAAGATGCACTCGAGTCAACCAACCACACATCATCAGATGCATGGGCTACCAAGGCTGTAATGAATGCATCGTCATCTTCTTGAGATCTTTCTGAAGCTGAATCTAAACCTTTCTTCTTCTTCTTCGACTCTTTACAGTCTTTACAGAAGTGCCTAGATTTATCACAGTTCCAACATTTTGCCTTGGACTTATTGGAAGTCTTTGACTTCCCATGGGATTTGGTTCTACCCTTATTGTCAGACTTATTGTCATTTTTCTTCCCTCTTTCAGTGGATCTCCCATGAACAACAAGGGCTTCTTTTTTTGAAATAGAAGCCTTTCTCCACATCTCCTCTGATAGCAGCGAAGACACCACATCATCCATTTTGAAAGTGACTAAAGTGCTTCCGAGAGCCATCACAAGATGGTCCCATGAATCTGGTAAAGAACACAAAAGTGTGTAGCAACGATCCTCCTCCTCTAACTTGACACCAGCTGATGTCAATTGTGCAGCCAGCATATTAAATGCATTTAAATGATCTGTTAAGGATCCACCTTCCTCCATTCACAGAGAGTACAACTTCTTCCTCAGGAACAACTTGTTCACCAGAGATTTGGCCTGATACACGGCTGCAAGTCTTTCCCACAAACTATTTGTAGTTTTCTCATCTAGAACATTTAGAAGAACTACATCGGTTAAATAGAGTCTTATGAGACCCTTAGCTTTATGGTCTTTGATATCCCAATCTGCTTGAGCTATAGTTGCTAGTCTTGTAGCACTTGAAGTCGCTTCCCATAGGTCATGATCTTCCAACATGTCTTCCATCTTGAGTTTCCACAACTCAAAATTAGTGCCATTAAATTTCTCCACCTCCATTCTTCCATATGATGAACTTTCCATCTCAATCTGCAAATAAGATTCAGAATGCTCTGCAAAAAACTCCCACTCAAACTTGAGATTAGCTCAAAAAACCCTACCCAACAACTAGGATCAAAAGTTGATCAAGCTCTGATACCACTTGTAAGGAAACTCAGGTGCGGAAACAGCTTCCTACGCTAATCTCTATAGGAGAGTATTGTGCAAATTCTTTATAAATCCTTACAATTTTAGATTCGTTAACTATTTTAACAAAGATATTGCAACCACATACCATGCATACAGAAAAATAGAGAATGACACAATGATATACCCTAGGGAAAACCTTTCGGTAAAAAACCCCAGCACTCCAAAACCTGCACAATGTATTATCTTCAACACAAAGATTACAATACACTTGCAATGTAAGTTCTTTCAGGAAATGAGAGACAAAGCCAACAAGACTTAAACTTCTGTTATATCTCTCCCATAGGAGCAACATCATATATATAGACTCCTCTGGACCTAAAGATAGGCACAACCACCAAGACCCATGCACAAAGCCACATGTACATAGTTGTTACATGCAATCCCAAGAATAGGCGTCCATCCCTAGAATAGACTATGATAGCTTGTCATAGAATCTACCAAAAATAATGGTCACAAGAGAAGTGTAAGAGAATCTGTCATACCAACCTATTTTTGGTATATTCTCTTACACACACCAACCACTTCTTCTTGGGCGCCCAAATAGGCCCAAGTCATAAGATGTTCTTACACCTGTCATAGCACATTCCTTAAATAGTTCTTACGCGTCATAGGAATCTGTCATGACTGTTTCAGTCATGATCTCCTTATGCACAAGATGCTGACACATCAAGTGGAGTGACACATCAACATGCCAACTAGACATGTACACTCACACTTAATTACATTATTTACAAAAAAATACATTTACAAAACAAATAATAAGAAAAGGAATTATCCAAGGTTGAGACACCTTATTCCTAACAACTACACCCCCTACCATTGGAAAATCTATAAAAGGAAGGCCTAATTCCTTCATATTCATCATCCACACATCTGAGAATTGCATTGAACCTCTTGCAATTTGAACTTAGAAAGGCATTTGAGAAGCATTTTAGCATTTACTTTTGATCTAATTATTAGCAATAGCATTGTTATCTTTATCATTCTCATTCTAGGACTATCATTAATGGAAGCTTGCTGAGAGCTATTCATTAACAATCTTAGTTAGAGAGCCATAGGATGCTCAATTAGTCATTATTTTGCTAAATAGTTGCTCTATTGCTTTGTGGTTGTATTTAGTTACTATTCTCATTTATTGGCTAACCTTAATTCTATGAAGGCACTTTCCCTAGTGTACACACACACACACACACACATATATATATAATCCTCCATACTATAAATAATTATTGAATTATTGAATTTGTGAATCAGCACTCATGCTCTCAAGCCCCATGGGAATATATGGGCATATGTTTTAATTTTGGGTTTAAATTTTAGGTGGGTGCATTGGAGTGTAGAGTCTTGTATATCAAAGTAGGGGAGTATTGAGATATTGCAAATCGATCTTTGGAGAGTTTTCAATTGTTTTCAATGTGTAGTGACCTTTAATATTGTAGTTATTTGGATTATTGTACGGAGAATTTCTTATTTTTCCAATGTTCATGGTAATTGCTCTCTCTTTTTTTGTTATTATTTTCCATTTAGTATTATACAATTCATAATCAAATTTATTTATTTCTATAATTCACTCTATCTTGTCGTTATTTGCAATTTAGGTCTATCCTAGTCATAATCAAAATCAATCTTCGATCATTTCCAAAATTCACACTCCAATTTCCCATATTGGTGACTTTGTAAGAGAAATATCCCCCTTGTAGATCATGGTTGCTCAAAGAGAACAATGATCATGATTAATGGTGGGTCTTAACTACGACTATCTTGGAGTATTGTTTTGGTTGGTATATGCTTCTTGAACGGAGTCAGTAGTAATTTATATAGAGCATCATCTCTGAGTGACATTATATAGGTATATATCATAGTTCTTTGGGATGCGTACCAAATACTGGTATGTCTATTTAAATATCAGGTATTCGGTGGATATTCAATGGAGAGTATCATAGTTAAGGACCTTGATTAAGATTTCTGGTTTTTGATTTAGTTTTTTGTTTGCAGCTTGTTGTTTATCAAGATTATTTCAATATGTAATCACTAATCAGTTTGAAACTTTGGTACAATGATTGTATGACATTTCAATTTGTGTACTTAATCTTCAAATTTAATGTTTGACAATAAACTTTATCATTGTTCTTGTTTTGAAAACTCATTGTCATTATATTTTTCAGATTTTCTAATATATATATATATATATATATATATATATATATATATATATATATATATATATATATATATATATATATATATATATATATATATATATATATATATATATATATATATATATATATATATATATACCAAGGTTGCACAGAGACCGGCTACTTGGGTACTGGTATTTATAATTGACATACCCAAAGTACCCACATCTCCTATTTTGAAAAAATACCAGTATGCCAAAAGAATAATATTTGACAGTGTGGTCGATAAACATCATTTATATTATATATATTTATAAGGTAATATTGTAGGAAGATGAAAAAATACATCTAGTGGGCCTTAGTTTGCTAACTGTACGTTATCTCATTTCAAACCCTAGTTGGCTTAGCCAATATTGTTTATCCAATAATCAAAATCTATTGTTGATAGTACATTTTTTATATTTAATATTTAAAATGAAAATTAAAAAACAACTGTATTCTCATTATGATATTGCTCAAATCTATTAGATTTCCACAATCCATACATATGCTATATCATTTTCTGGATGGGTCTATATCAGTTGCTATCGGAATTCAATTATATAGTTTTCGAGTCAACCTCATTGATCCATATTTCATGAGTACTGGTTCACGAGAACTCAGCTCTCATGAGAATGAATAGTACACTTAGTACTGTTTGCATTTAATTGATGTGCTCACAGAGGTGAAGTATAGGATCTTCCTGGAGGTCACCGATTCTAATTTGCTCCAACTCAAACCCACCTAACTATTGAGTTTCCTCCATTAAATCTAATTATTAAATAGAAGAAATAAATGTTACCAACATAGTATATTTGGATCTGATGACTATGCCAAAAGAATAATATTTAAATTATTATCATTGTAATTTTCTCATCTAGTGAAATGGGTCTTTAACATGCCAAAAGAATAATATTTGAGAGTGTGTGGTCGATAAACATCATTTATATTATATATATTTATAAGGTAATATTATAGGAAGATGAAAAAATACATCTAGTGGGCCTTAGTTTGCTAATTGTACATTATCTCATTTCAAACTCTAGTTGGCTTAGCCACTATTGTTTATCCAAGAATCAAAATCTATTGTTGACAGTACATTTTTTTATATTTAATATTTAAAATAAAAATTAAAAAACAACTGTATTCTCATTATGAAATTGCTTAAATCTATTAGATTTCCACAATCCATACATATTCTATACCAGTTTCTGGACGGGTCTATATCAGTTGCTATCAGAATTCAATTATATAGTTTTCGAGTCAACCTCATTGATCGATGGTTCACGAAAACTCAGCTCTCTTGAGAATGGATAGTACACTTAGTACTGTTTGCATTTAATTGATGCTCACGGAGGTGAACTATTGGATCTTCCTGGAGGTCACCCATTCCAAATTGCTCCAACTCAAACCCACTTAACTATAGAGTTTCCTCTGTTAAATCTAATCATTAAATAGAAGAAATAGACGTTGCCAACATAGTATATTTGGATCTGATGACTATCCCCATGCCTATGTCTGGTGGTTGTTAATGCTTAGACATCAATGGGATAGGGAATTTCTGTCCGTATCCCATGTTCATAATTTTTCTAATACGCTCTTGAGAAAACTACAAAACACAGATAACAAAACATGGGTTCGATAATTATTGGACTGTGTTAGGCTGTGAAGTTGTCATTGAGAGGACCCACAGGCATTAATGAAAGAAATGCATCATCCCGGAATAGGAGGGGTGTCTGGAATCATGTGGGAAGCATGGAGCCCATGCCAGATCATATTCATGTTGGATGCTGTCACCAGATCCACTCTTGCCTTTCCCCATAGTACCTGCATAATATGCTGGGATTCTGCTGCATAAATGGGTATTATAAAGTACCACAAAATGCCAAGGCTTGGGACATCATGGAATCTTGCTCAGAGACTACAAATCTCAACATAACAGGACAACATGTGAATGTGCTGATGTGTTTATTGTGACTTACTCTACCTACTGTCCTCATATATTAGGGATTGTGATTAGTGGGAAATTGAGAAATATAGTCCAAGGTGAGTAGCATCATAGGCAACAACCCATGAGATCTTCCTTTGTTTTTTCAAGAGATTGAGACGTTTCTCACTGTGTTTACTTGAGTTTTTGAAATTATTTATTTTGGGCAGTTTTGGAAAACAACTCCTGGTCAATTGGTCAATGAAGAATGTGGACATGGCATAAGAAGAACTAGTTTAGATTCAGGGGGGCCTATGGAATGTCTAAAAAGTTGTTTAGAAGGGTAAAGAAAGTGATCAGATTAGGTATCTGTATAAACAATTCAGAGGAATGTAATGAATTGTTTTATGTAAATTCAAAGTAATATTTTTTTAATAGGATTAAAATATTTAATGAAGAGATAGATGTTTCATATTAAAATATTTTGGTCTGTCACATCTTTAAAGTTTTTTGGCGAAGATTGGATTTGAGTCTTTTTGAATGATTGATTGATAGCTTTTTGTTTAGGTTTATTTTGGCCTGATTTTTAGTTGGTTGTTACATCCCATTTTTCTTGTGATTGTTGATGTAAAAGGTAAAGGTTTCGAGAGAACTTTCAAAAAATATTGCCTAAACAATTCATAGGGCAGAATTGCATAGATCCCATATTTTATTTATCAAACTAGGTATATGTATAAACAATTCATAGGGCTGCAATGAATTGCTTTATCCAAATTTGAAGTGGTACATCTTCAAAGTCTTTTGGCAAGGTTTGGATTCAAGCCTCTTTGAATGATCCATTGATAGCTTCTTTTTGGGGTCTCGTTTAGCTTGATTCTTTGTTGGTTGTTCTCCAATGTTTCTTGTGATTGTTAATGTAAAGGTCTAGAGAGAGCTTTCCAAACCCAGTTCCTAACTCCAATAGAAAATGTTTACCTTAATCAAAATAATAATAAAGTTAACTAGAAATATTAAGTTTAGATTCATGGGGCTGTGAAATGCCTATTAAGTTGTTTACAATTCTAAAACAAAGTGATCAAATTGGGTATATATATAAACAATTCAAAGGGTTGTAATGCATTTCTTTATGCCAACCATAGGGGTATTTATTTTAATTGAAAATAAAATGTATTAACAATAATAAACTTAATTGAAAAAAAACTACAAAGGCTGTCCTCGGTCTTGGAACAAAGTGATGTTTCATATCATTGTGGTTGTCTTGAAGTTTTTGGCCTGATGCCTCTTCAAAGATTTTTTGGCGAGGATTGGGTTCAAACCAGCTTGAATGATTGATTGGTAGCTTGTTGTTTGAGGTTTGCTTTGACCTAGTTCTTTGTTAGTTGTTGTCCCATGTTTTTTGTGGTTGTTGATGTAAAAGGTTCTAAAAACCTTTCAAAATCCATTTCTGATTCATAACTCGGTTTACCTTGATCAAAATATAAGTATAAACAATTTATATGGCTACAATGCATTGCTTTCTGCAAACTCAAAGTAGTAGTTTTTTAAATTTTTTTTTAATAAGGATTAAAATATATAAAATATATTAAACTTTACTAAAAACAATTACAAAGGGTATCCTCAGTCTTTGAATAAAGGGATGGTGTTTCATATCAATGTGGAGGTCTTGAAGTTATTGGTTTGTTGCCTCTCAAAAAAATTTGGCGAGGTTTGGATTCAAATCTCCTTGAATGATTGATTGGTAGCTTGTTGTTTGGGGCATGCATTGGTCAGGTTCTTTGTTGATTTCTGTCCCATGTTTCTTTTTTAACGGGAATAAAAATATATAATAAAAGAAAGATGTTTCATACAATTATGGAGGTCTTCAAGTTTTCGGTGTGACTACATCTTCAAATCTTGTTGAGGTTTGGATTCAAGTCTCTTTGAAGGATTGAATGACAACTTCTTGTTAAGGGCCTACTTTAGCCCAATTCTTTGTTGGTTGTTATCACATATTTATTTTAATTGTTAATATTAAAGTCTCAAAAAAACTTTCAAAACCCATTTCCTAATTCTAATAAAAAACACTTATCTTAATCAAAATAATAATAAATATAACTATAAAAATCACATTGAAAATCACACATCAACATTTTGAATGACTTTATAAAAAGTATCTAAAAATAATAGATAATCATTCTTGATATTGACTTTGTACAATTAAAGAAATAATGATTTGCACATTTATATTGGGTGTTCCAAAAGTCACTTCCTTTGATTTTGACATAGTAAATACTTGATATAGGAACTTTCCCTTAAGCTCATCCACATATGTGGCATGCATGAACTGTCATTCTTTCTTATGATATGTTTGAAAGTAGGTTAGACCAACTTAGCTTTTCCTTAATCCCATTATGAAATACATTTGTGGGTTTCATGTTTCAAAAAGAAAAACGTTGTGAAGTACTTAGATTACACAAATTTAATGCCATATCAAAGTACAAATTAGATTAGGAACAAGTGGGACATGAATGACCACATTCCTTGTCCTTGCAATGTGGGTTAAATATATATATATAGTTTATGAAGGATACTTATACCTAACTATTACTATGCCCGTTCCTATTCATTTCATATGTTGAACATAATGACATGGGGATGTTGATTTGAGAGGATCAAAACAAAGTGTCATATTGATTTTGATTTGAAAGGCTCAAAGAAAAATGTCATGTATTTCTTTTTACATCGAGTGGATCTTTCTTGCACTTTCCCCTCAATAATGGTTGCTCAAAATAAAACATAGTCTGCTTCTTTCTTCAATATGTGTAGACATTATAAAGTACTTAACTTTCTATGAGGGGGAATGGTTTCACCAGTTAATCAAAATTTATTTCTTGAGCTTTCATTAAATTCTTTTAATGGAAATTCTGTTAATTATATGTTCAAGAAAGTTGTACTTATGTAAAATTACTATCATTAATAATTATTTCATAATTTTAATATCATAAAAGAGTACCTATTATGATTTCATAATTCCTGTCTATAATTATACATATTTTATTTTAATAATAGTTTAAGATATCAATTGCAACAATCAAGTTTAATAATTTATATTTGAATTCGACTTTTAATTACACATATGTAAATTATAATTACACATGTAAATTATATATATTTTTATTGATAACACTTTTTAAGATATTAATTGCATGAATCAAGTTTGATAATTATTGTGGTGATATTCTTTTATTATGTAGTTATGTTTGTTGAACTTATTATGTTGAGAGGTGTATCTTACAATAGTCATACATTATAATTTTGTGTGTGTGTGTGTATACTCAAATGAAATTGTTAAAAAGTCATATGAATATATAATATTTACTATACTATTCAAAATAAATATGAAATAAACATATTATAAAATTAATAAATAAAAGTTTTTAAAAAGTAATTTCAACCATTAAATAAATGTAAATATGTATTATTGCTTCAAATATATCATCATAATAACTTAAATTTATCATTTAATGATATCAATTAAAATTATAGATAAATATAATTAATTTTGATTTAAATACATTTCATTGTAATAGTAGATAAAGTAAATACAACCTTTAATTAAATCTATTACATGTTGAATTTCATTAAGATTTCACTAAATTTGTATATATTTTTCCTTGGTAGTAATCATTGGACAAGATAACTACTTTTTGGGTTGGACTTGTCATACTTTATTCTCATTTTCTATTGGCATTTTGTAGAGACAATAATATAGTTTTTGATTGGTAATGTGGAACTAAGACTATGGTAAGAATATATATTAATTTGAATGAAAAAAACCATCTACCCATAAATAGGGATGCAATAAGATGGTCCCTAGATGTGAACAATTAACCTTTTCAAAATGGCTACTATTTCTAGTTACAATAACATAACCTATGCTATTATAAAGGCAAACACAAGTGCTTACACAAATTTGCAGACACAAAGCTTACAAATCACCATGCCTTTTGGCTAAACAAAATAATTAAGTTCCATCTTTTCCTCTTTCTTTGATGACCTCAAAGTTTAGTTGATGTTGAGGATGTTGTTTTCACCTATTTACTTCTGTCCATCCAAAATCTTTTGGATGTCAACTCTCTATTTTTGGACCAAATCGGTTGCTCGTCACCACATAATTTTCCAATAGTTTTGGGGAGTAAATAGAGGTGGGAGGCCCACATAATTTCATACCAGAAGGGGAGAGGTCCACTTAGAGGTCTATCAATCCAATGTAGAATAATAGGGTCATGATAAAAATAGTCCTTGATAGAGCTTTAATAGTTGCATTACATCTAATATCCCACCTTTCTGAGATAAGAAATTTTTCTAACTTGACTTGAATGAGGTTAGTCCCTTTATGATTGTTGGACCAAGTGAAAGGATGACCCATAAGGTCAATACCAAAAATCCCAGTCCTACTGATGAAATATGATGTAAATCTGTCATGCTATCAAAGTAATCCATTAAACCTCCCATTTTATCAGAAGGGAAAAATGGTGAATTAAAATCTCTCGCCACCATCCATAGTGAGTCCATATAATTAAGGATGAAAAAATATATCTTATCCTAAACTTCCTTGCACCCTGACCAATTATTCGGAGCATACACATTAAATAAATGCCATACACAACCACTTGAAGTGAAAGTCACAACAATAAAATTATGAGAAAAGGAAAATATATACCTTTTGATGAAGCTCTAGCCTCACTGATAAAGAAAGAGGAGCCTAGCAAAATTCTATCAACAATACTAGTAAAAGTATGAGTAGTCATTTTCACTTCTTGAAGTAAAAGAAAATCTACTTTTAATTTCATAATACTATTTTTTAGAGCATATTAGTTTTTGATGACTATTTAGCCCTCTCATGTTCCATGAAAGAAACTTCAATTCTTATTTTTAGTATTAATACCCAAGGTCCTTTGAATTCCATTGGCAATTTCCCTATCCATCTCCTTGTGCCTTTAAACCCTCACTAAAGGGCAACCTGCCTTATTTTCAAATCCCACATCCACCTTTTTAGTTCAAGTTTTCTTTTTCTGGGTTGTCCATTCTTCTTCCTCTTTGATCAACATGTCACTAGTTGTAGCTCCCTGGGAGAGATATTTTTTAGCCTCAAGAGTTTAAACCTTAGTTTGGAAGGATTTAGTTTTTTCTATTTAACGCCACAATCCTCTAGAGTATTTGAGGCATGTCTTCTTGTTGAACTCAAAACTAAGAGTTCAATATCTTCCTTAGTTTGACCATCCTACTCTTGGGTATACATCCATTTTTTGAATCTCAAGGGCAAGAGGGGTTTGTTCTCATGTTTCCTTTTATTTTGGAGAATCATTTGATTCTTACCTACTTGTTGAACTCATTACTAGGAGTTCCATATCCTCCTTAGTATTTCCATCCTCTCTTTATGCTTCTACCTCTGAATGAACCACATAGTAAGAATGATGCAGGAGCATCTCAGGTTTTTGGAAATCCTATATCACCAAAACATGTTAGAGTTGTTAGATGTTCTCGGTAGCTGCTTTTGGGGTCTCAGTGATGTATTCCTATTTCCATTGACAGGCTCAGTTGCTACTTGGTTCAGTCATTCACCAAGTTTGTTCAGTTGTTCACCAAGTCAGTTTTGGTTTCTCGGTAGTCTTGTTCATCGAGTGGGTTCAATTTTTCATCGAGTTAGTTTCTGTTGTTTGGTAGTCTTGCTCACCTAGTGGTTTATTTTGGATTTCTGTTGAGGCTGACTTGTGCATTTGATTTTGGTCATGGAGTTAATAATGACATCAATCATTGGGAAGCGTGTGGACCTAAATCTAGTCACCCCTTTCTCCAATGTTGGATCTAATGGATCTTAAGGCTGACCTATTTCGATAGCCTCTTGTATAAATAGGATAGTATGTTGTAGATCTTAGGCAATTGGAACCAGTTGGTTAGCAGTCCTATATATAAGTAGAATGAGAAGATTGGTAGATCTTGACATTTATGAGGTCTGTTTGTAATTGAATTCTATTTGTATTTGGCCATAACTAGGAAGGCCTTACAACCTGACATGTATAAGTTATTGATGATTAATATGTGAAATTTATGCATTCTCTCTCTCCTTGTCTTGTGTGTTTCTTATGTGCCTTGATTTCGTAGGGAGGTTGGTAGTTGGGTTTTCCCTATGCCCTATCTATTCATCTCTCCTTGTGTCATGTGGTATTAGATTGAGGTTATATCTGGTCCTTCTTGTAAGCCCTAGTTGATATTTTGTTGTGGGGTGGCAGATTGCAATTTGACTTGCAATTGTAAAGTGTTTCAAGATGGTTCGTGGGAGGTGAGATGTAGATCTAGGCTTGCTAGATATGCCAAGACAATTTGTTTCTATATTAGAAGCTATTGAGACAACCCAACACCAAGGAAGACATCTTGATGATGTTAGTGATGAAGAAGCCAAAGATGAACAAGGTGAAGAAAAACCTACACCTGTGATGGATCAAGGTGAAGAAAGACTTTTGAAGGGATTGACAAATTTGAAGGCTACACCACATTTCAATCCTCATGAATTTAGATGAGTTGATGGATTGGATAACTGAGATGGAAAATTATTTTGAATATGAAAATATTTCAAAGGAAAAGAAGGTGAAAATTGTAAGTACAAAATTGAAAAGTCATGCATCCTTGTGTTGGGAGCATCTAAAATTGGATAGAAATAGGAAAGGTAAAGACAAAATCAAGGTATGGAATAAGATGGTGAGTAAATTGATAGGAAAGTTTCTACCTTGTGATTATTAGATTAACCTAGTTAGGAGAATGTAAAGTTTGAGGTAGAAAGATAGCTCAGTAAAAGACTACACCGAGGAATTCTATAGATTGGACATCAGATCTCGACATATTGAAGATGAGGTAGAAAGAATTGCTTGATACCTAAATGGGTTGAGAGTTTCTATTCAAGAGGAAATCAGTTTGGTTAAGTTGGAAAGTATTGAAGAAGCTCATTAGTTTTCCTTGAAAGATGAGGAGAAATTGAACAAAAGACATGAGAAAAGACAAAGAGGAAGAGGTGGTAGATTCCCTAGAGGAAGAGGTAGATATTATGGTGAAAACAATAGATTTGATCAAAACAAAACAAATTAGGATAAAGGCAAGACCAAGTAGCAAGGTGAAAGTTCTTCTAGAGGAAGAGGCAGTAACTACCGAGGTGGCTATGGAAGAAGTGGATTCTGAGGAACTTGTTACAATTATGGAGGAGAAGGACATAGGTCATTTGAGTGTGCACATGAAAGAAAGAAGGTTAGTAGCAATAGGAATACCTTGGTGCAAGAAGACTCACCAAATAAGCCAGAAAAGGAAAATAACTTGATGGTCAGAAGAGCATTATCAAGTGACAGTAATAAGGAAGATCCAGTAAGGAAAAGTTTGTTCAAGACCAGATGTAGAGTTGCTGATAAAGTATGGAAGGTATTCATTGACATTAGAAGCTCAAAGAATCTGGCATTTGAGGAAATGGTTGCAAAGTTGTAGTTGGAAAGGTTGAAACAACCAAAGACCTATGAAATTGCATGGATCAAGGATGAGCATACACTATTGGTAAGTGAACAATGTTATGTGAATTTGAAAATTGGCAAGTACTATGATAAGGTGTTGTGTGATATCATGCCTATAGATTATTGTCATATTTTTTTGGGTAGACCTTGGCAATATGATAGGCATGCTCTATATGATGGGAGATTGTATAAGTATACAATTTGGGCTGATGGGAGAAGAAAAATCTTGTTACCTTTGATTGAAGAACCTGTTGGTAATGTTTGTACATCTGTGAAAGTTTGTTTGATGGAAGGAAGAAAGTTTGTTAAGGATTTGAAAAAGAATGAGGTATGTTTTGTTGTGATTCCTAAAAAATTGAGTGAGAAGACAATGGATAGTGTCCTTGAAGAGGTTGATAAGTTACTCACCAAGTACAAAGAGATCATTTCTGATAATGTACCTGATGGTTTACCACTAAAGAGAAGCATTGATCATTGTATAGATATGATTCCTAGATCTATTTTACCGAATAAAGCACCACATCAGTTGACACCTACTGAGAATGAGGAACTTAATCAACAAATCCAAGAGTTATTGTAGAAAGGTTTGATTAGATAAAGTTTGAGTCCATTTGCAGTACTAGTTGTATTAGCACCTAAGAAGAATAGAGAGTGGTGAATGTGTACCGATTCTAGAGAAATCAATAAGATAATAGTGAAATATCAGTTTCCTATACTAAGAATGGATGACATCATGGATAGCTTGAGTGGAGAAAAGTATTTTACTAAAATTGATTCGAAGAGAGGATATCATTAGTTCAAAATTAGAGAAGGTGATGAATGGAAGACTTCTTTCAAGACAAGAGAAGGTTTGTATGAGTGGTTGGTTATGCCTTTTGGTTTAACTAACATGCATCAAGTACTTCTATGAGATTGATGAATGAGGTTTTGAAGAAACTATTGGGTAAATTTGCAATTTTATACCTAGATGACATTTTGATATTCAATAAGACTAGAGAAGAACATTTGTTGCACATTAAACATGTATTGTTGAGATTGCAAGAAGAAAAGTTGCTGATTAATTTGAAAAAGTGTTCCTTCATGAAAGAAAAGATTGTATATTTGGGATTTATGATTTCAGCTGATGGTTTGAAAATGGATCTTGATAAGGTTGAAGCTAATTTGAATAGGCCTACACCTGAAAATGCTAGTGAGGTAAGAAAATTTCATGGTTTAGCAAGTTTTTACCAAAATTTCATTAGAAATTTCAGTTCAATTTGTAATCCTATGAATGAGACTATGGGAGGAGACAAAAGAGAACTCAACTGGACACATGGAGATAATAAAAGTTTTGAGACTTTGAAGCAAAAGGTTGTTGAATTGTCTATGTTAGCTTTACCTGATTTCAGTAAGGTATTTCAAGTTGAATTTGATGCAAGTGGTAGTGCAATAGGAGTTGTTTTGAGTCAAGAAGGTAAACCTGTTTCTTTCTTTAGTGAGAAATTGAATGATGAAAAAAGGAAATATTATGTGTATGATCAAGAGTTCTATGCTATTGTTCAAGCCCTAAAGAAATGGAGACATTAGTTGATACAGAGTGAATTTGTGTTGTATACTAATCATAAGGCTTTAGAGTATTTGGGTAGTTAGAACAAGTTGAATTAGAGACATATGAAATGGGTTGAGTATTTGTAGAGTTATACATTTGTGATAAAATATAAGAGTGGATTCACTAACCAAGTTGTTGATGCATTGAGTAGAAGAAGATTTTTGATGAATACAATGAGAATTGAAGTTCTTGGTTTTGATGACATAAAAGATTTGTATGAAACCGGCTTTGATTTCTCTGTGCCATGGAGAAAGTGAAAAGCAACTATTCAAGATCAACTGAGTACTAAATGGGAAGAATATTTCATTCAAGAAGGTATGTTGTTTAAAGGTATTTAGTTGTGTACACTGAGAGGATCAATGAGAGCCAATTTGGTAAAGGAGAAACATAGTAGTGGTTTGGCTGGACATTTTGGCATTGATAAAACATTGAATTTTCTTAAGGAGAGATACTTTTGGCCACAGTTGAATAAGGATGTTTAGAAAATGTGAGAATTTGTGGAGTTTATCAAGTGAAAAAGAGAGTAAGTCAGAATACAAGATTGTATACACCAATTTTTGTTCTTGAGAAACCTTGGAGTGATATCACTATGGATTTTGTTCTTGGCTTATTGAGGACAACAAGAGGTAATCATTCTATATTTTTTTGTTATGGATAGATTTTCTAAAATGGCACATTTCTTACCCTGCAGGAAAACATCAAATACAATACATATAGAAGATCTTTTCTTTAAGGATATTGTCAGATTGCATTGATTACCGAAGATGATGCAGTCAAATGATGGAGGATCTAATTAAGGAATGTCCAAACTTGTAGCTAAACCACAACACAACAAAATTACACAACAACAACACTAGATCTGATAGAGAACATACATATTCATTCATAAATTCACTGAATACATGCAATGTGTCGGGCTATAAGGCCTTCCCGATTATGGCCAAATACAAAACTAACAATAAATTCTGAGAGATCAACAAGATCTAGTCTGATTCCAACTAGTCTAGTCCTAAAATAATCAACAATTGGTGGAAACCCTAAGGTAGATCTAAAATTGGGCTCACAAGCCACCAAGCAACCTCCTTCTCTCCAAGTCTCTACCAATAGCTCTACTATCACAAACTATCAGATAACAATCTGATCTGCAAGATCCCACATGAAATTTTCCACCACTTCACTTTTATGTCTCTTCCCAGACTTCATCTAAAACAACTACCCCAACACCCTTTAAATACTAATCATTAGCCGTAAGTCAGCTGGATGAAACTATTAACTCCTCCTAACAAATATTAAATGCAATACAAGCCAGCTCTCAAATAGCCTTACAATAATTAAATCCAACATGTCAGCCTCTAGATCCACATAGGAGAATCCAACAAAAGATACCAACAATAAATGCACCAAGTCGGCCAAGAAAATCTTCAAGAACACTCGTCGGTAAGCCAAACTACCGAGGAACAGAGAACTAATTGAGCACCAGTGAAATGACCATGCCAAGCATCATCAAGAAACATAGTTATCACTGAGCACTAGGGAAACCGATGCCTTCAGTTACCAAGCATTCTTCAGAGACCGAGCACCCCAGTAAACACTGTAACCGAGCAACCAAACTCCAAGACCAAACAAATAATTCACCAACTAAGATCAAAACTACTAATCTTCCTTTCAAAAAAAACTTATTTTTGGTTGATACATGATTGCCAAGAATCCTAGGATGCTCCTGCATTAGACACCCCAGGTAAAGAATATTTTCTCATAAGGAAATCAGGAACATCTTAAGGGAATCAAAATAGGTATGCCATATCCATTCTTAACCCATATATCCTCTTGTCCTTCATCCCAAGTTGTCTTCACTTCATCCACTATCCCTTGCAGCAAGTTTTCCAACTTCCCACTTCTCTTATATTTTATGTCTGCAACTGATAACAACCTACTCTAACCATCCCTTCCACTACTGATCACATCAATACCTCAGTAAAATCCATCCTCTCTGAACTCCTCAATTAACTTGACATCATCCACATCTCTATGTGTCATCAATGTCATTATCTATTGTACTATTTCTGTCAGAAAGATCATCTTCCTCTTAATCTCAACAAACTCTTTAGATATATCATTCTCTTTCTCCTTCAAATTGGACTTTGTATGAATAGGTTCATCAACCCTGTGCTCCTGAGGTTTGTCCTGGTCACATAGACAACACCTGAAAACTCCACATTCCTTAGTCCTTGTCTCCTATAAAGGTAACAACTTATGCCTAGATCATTCATGCCTAACCACATAGGTGTTTTCACGACCATTAAACAAAACATTTCTATCAAATTGCCAAGGCCTTCTGAGAAAAAAATGACAAGCATCCATAGGCAATACATCACACAATATTTCATCATGATAAGATCCAATCTAAAAATTAACCAAGCATTGTTCTGAACAATCCTAACCTTAGACACATCTTGTATCCAACTAATTTGATAAGGATTAGGATGTTTCCTTCTTTCCAAATTCAACTTACTAACCATCTCTTCTAAAACAAAGTTCTCAAAACTACCACCATCAACTATAACATTACATACCTTATTCTTGCACTTACATCTGGTTCTGAACAAATTTCTTCTTTGCATTGGTTCCTGGATAGATGTAGCCAACCTCCTAGTGATAAGAAATTCACCTTTTTCTGAAACATTCTCAATGTCTTCTTCGGTAGTTAGTGCAGCCCTTTTCTTAGGACATTGAGAACTTCTATGACCTGCTTCACCACATTGATAACAAGTACCAGTGAACTCATTTTTCCACCTTCCTGTCTGTCCAATATTTTAATTCTTAGTGACTTAACCACTGCTAGATCCTACATCAGTCTTCTTAGGATTTTCTACCACATTACTTTTAGCAACTGCTTCACCAGTCTTACCACATTTATGCCTATTATTTTGTCTTCCTTCAAACTTCTTATTCAACTTCTCTTCAATCTTCAATACCATCTGATAAGCATATCCTATTATTTTCATCCAAACAGTAAGTAACTCTTCTTGAATACTAGGTCTCAAACCATAAACATACCTAGCAACCTTCTCTTTATCAACTTCAGAATGACCAGTCCTGATCAGGATTCTATAAAACTCCTTAGTATACTCCTACACTAATTTGTTGGTCTGCTTCAAGGCTTGCATCTTCTTAAACATGTCTAACTCATAATCCACTGGATTTACTTACTTCTTCAATTTGTCAACCATTTGGTTCCATCTAGTGATCTTTTCCTTTCCTATCCTACTTCTTTCCAATTAAACTTCCCTCCACCAAATATTTGCATGACCCTTTAGTTTAGTCTTTGCAAATCTAACTCTATCAGGATCTTCTATTTCTTCATACTCAAAGTATTCATCTATCTCATTAATCCAATCAATCAACTCTTCTAGCCTAAGGCTTCTAGCAAATGTAGAAACTTCAATCTTAGGTATTTTCCCAATTTTAGACATAGCCTTCAGGATTGTATTTTCTTCTGGATCCTTAGCTTCTTCTAAAGCTTCTTCAAAATGATCTTCTTCCTCAGATTCATCATCACTATCTTCTCTCGATGTAGTCTTCTTTGTAAATTCCTCTTGTAGATCTTGCACTTGTTTATGCAAAGCTCTAAAATCATCAAGACTGAATTCTCCAGTAGGTTCTTCCTTAGAGATCTCATGAGCTCTCCTCGAGGCATCTTCAATCCAAGATCCTGGTGCAAACTTCCTCTCCTTTGATGATCTATCCACACATTCAAGATCAACTTGCTTTGATACCACTTGATGCAGTCAAATGATGGAGGATCCAATTAAGGACTGTCCAAACTTGCATCCAAACCACAACACAATGGAATTACATAACAACACTAGATCTAATAGAGAACATAAATCTTCATTCATAAATTCACTGATTACATGCAATGTGCCAAGCTATAAGGCCTTCCAGGTTATGGTCAAATACAAAACTAATAGTAAATTCTGAGAGATCAACAAGATCCAGTCTGATTCTAGCTAGTTCAGTCCTGAAATAATAAGCAACTGGTGGAAACCCTAAGGTAGATTTGAACTTGGGCTCACAAGCCACCAAGAAACCTCCTTGTTTCCAAGTCTCAACCACTAGCTCTACTATCACAAACTATCAGATAACAATTTGATCTGCAAGATCCCATAGGAACTTTTCCACCACTTCACTTCTATGTCTCTTCTTAGACTTCATCCTAAACAACTACCCCAACACCCTTTAAATACTAATAATTAGCCACAAGTCGGCTAGATGAAACTATTAACTCCTCCTAACAAATATTAAATGCAATACAAGTCAGCTCTCAAATAGCCTTACAATAATTAAATCCAACATGTCAGCCTCCAGATCCACATAGGAGAATCCAACAAAAGATACCAACAATAAATGCACCAAATTGGCCAAGAAAATATTCAAGAACACCCGCCGGTAAGCCAAACTACCGAGCAGCATAGAAATAACTAAGCACCAGTGAAATGACCATGCCAAGCATCACTGAGAAATGTAGTTATCATCAAGTTCCAAGGAAACTGATGCCTTTAGTTACTGAGCATTCTTCAGAGATCGAGCACCCTGGTAAACATTGTAACCGAGCAACCAAAATCCAAGACCGAGCAAATAATTCACCAACTAAGATAAAAAATACTAATCTGCCTTTCAAAATAAACATATTTTTGGTTGATACAGGATTGCCAATAATCCTAGGATGCTCCTGCATTAGAAGAGTATCATCTCTGACCGAGATAGTAAGTTTGTTAGCTATTTTTGGAAGACCCTATGGAAAAAAGTTGGGTACTGAGTTGAAGTATAGTTTTACATTTCATCCACAGACTAATGGACATAAAACATTTGTAAATAGAAGTTCGGGTAGTCTGTTGAGATACTTAGTTGGAGATACACCAAGTAATTGGGATTCTATGTTGGCACAAGAAGAGTTTGCATACAATAATTCAATAAAAAGGAGTACTAGAAAAACACCTCTTGAGATTGTTAATGGCATACAACCAAGAGGTATATCAGATTCGAATAACATTGGTGGAGAAAATAAGAGAAGTGCGTAAGGAGAAGAATTTGCTAAGTTTGTGAAGACATTCCATGAAGATGTGAAACATCAGTTGGAACATAGTAATCAGAAATACAAGGAAAAAGAAGATAAATCAAGAAGATATAATAATTTTGCAGTTGGAGATGAAGTAATAGTTCATTTGAAGAAAGGAAGATTTCCTATTGGAACCTATGGAAAATTGAAAATGAAGAAATTTGGTCCCTACAAGATATTAAGAAAGTTTGACAGTGGAAATGCTTATGAGATTAAGCTACCTAATGACATGGATATATCACTTATATTCAACAATGTAGATTTTTATGAGTATCATTTATCTGATTAAGAAATGACAAAACCAAATGATTATCCTAAGAAGTAGAGAGAAGAAGTTGAGCAGATTTTGGAACAAAGAATTGGCAGAAGCACAAGATGAAAAGAGTACATGGAATATCTGATAAAGTGGAAGAAAAAACTGATTGAAGATAGTTCATGGATTTCACAATCTAAGTTAGATTCACCTCGGGTTGTACCTACTATATGATTCAGAGAATCATTTCAAAACAACCCCAAGTGTCTGATGCAGGTGCATCTCAAGTTCTTGGCAATCATGTATCACCAAAAATATGTTATAGTTGTTAGATGTGCTCGGTAGCTACTTTTGGGGTCTCGGTGATGTATTTTTGTTTCCATTGATGGGTTCAATTACTACTCGGTTCAGTTATTCACTGAGTTTGTTGGGTTTTTCACCGAGTCAGTTTTGGTTGCTCGATAGTCTTGTTCACCGAGTGGGTTTGGTTGTTCACTGAGTTGGTTTTTGTTTCTCAGTAGTCTTTCTCACTGAGTGGTATATTTTTTATTTCTATTGAGGCCAAATTGTGCATTTGATTTTGGTTGCAAATTTAATGATGGCATCAATCATTGGGAAGTTTGTGGACCTAAATCTGGTCGTCGCTTTCTTCAATGTTGGATCTAATAGATCTTAAGGCCGACCTGTTTGGATAGCCTCTTGTATAAATAGGATAGTATGTTGTAGATCTTAGGCAGTTGGAACCAGTTGGTTAGCATTTCTAGATAGAAGTAGAATGAGAAGATTGGAAGATCTTCACATGTATGAGGTTTGTTTGTAATTGAATGTTGTTTGTATTTGGCCATAACTGGGAAGGCCTTACAACCTAAAATGTATGAAGTTATTGATGAATAATATATGGAATTTTTACATTCTCTCTCTCCCTGTCTTGTGTGTTGCTTCTATGCCTTGATTTCAAAGGGAGGTTGTTAGTTGGGTGTGTCCTAGGCCCCATCTATTCATCTATCCTTGTGTCAAAGAAGGTGTTTGTTCTCCCATTTCCTTATGTTTTAGGGGATTTATATGGGGTTCCCTACGTGGTTTTCTATCCTTAAGAGTAGAAAAAATTTCCCCTTCCTCCAAGATATCAACTCTAGGGGGCCATCTATCTTCATTTGGGATATTTGTTAAATTCTTAGCTGTTACAAATTCCAATGTAGGGGAACTATTTGGCAAGCTCATTAGTTTCAACAAGCCATCCATGAAAGGATAGTCCTCAACACCTAAGGCATCACCAATTTTTGGCTTGTTTCCCAATATGAACAGAGATGATAAAAATTTGCCCTTCAATTTAGGCTCCTTCATTTTTATAGGGGCTTTACAGTTTGGCTATTACATGTCCTAGTTTGGAGCATTTTTGGTAATAAATAGTTGTGTTCTCATAGACTAGAGATTGTTTCCACTTCCCCTATTTTGATTGTAAGGTAATGAAACTTAGAAAAGTTTTATTAATAACAACATTAATACAAAAACAAACAAAGACTAATTTGGATCTTGCTTGAGTCATTACATCTAAAGTCACATAGTGTCTAAATGTGTTACCAATCAATCTGCAGATTTTCTCATCCAAAAATTCAAGTGGCAGTCTTGACATTCTTACCCACTCCAAAGTAACTTTGTTGAGATTAGAAAGTGGGTCAATGATGAAGGGTGCTCTGCTTAATGCCAAAAACACATAATAGAAATAGAGAAACAACAACAATATGTAAGAATAGAAAATGGGCTTCTTATTATCTCCACAAATGTGGAATTACAAACTTTCAGAATTACAATATGCAAAGCCTCATGGGCATTCCCTTACAATATTTTGTAGGACAAAGCCTCGAATCAATACCCAGATCTACTACCTAGAACTGTCTCAAACTGCCTAAGACAACACTATAGCCTTCCTTATATAGGCAATTTTCCACCACCTGGAAAGGTTCCAAAATTTTAGCCAACAAGGCCAACCAAACTTAGAATTATTTTATTTTACAATTCATTACATCAAAGTCGGCTCAAAATAACTTTTGAAACCCAAACAAAAAGTTTGAAGGAAATTTATTTTCTTCCATTTCAGGTGGCCCAACTTCTGGAGACCATAAGTCATCACCCATTGACTCGATTGACTATTATAACCCCATTTCAAAAAGGGCGTGAAGTGCTCTACAACACCTAAATCAAGCAAGCTTCATTCTGCAGAAGTTTCGACCTCATTTGGGGCCTCTAAAGCCTTCAAAATTGAGTTCAAAGTTTCTATACCCTATTTTCAATACCAAAAATTTTCAATATCTTCAAGACTAGACTTGATCTGGTAATGAAACTTTATTGGCAAGCTGATATAACCAAAATGAACCCCCACCTGTGAAATCAAAACATTCTGAGATCATATGAAAAACTTACTAAAAATAGTAAGTTTCCATAAATAGTAGCTCTGTACAAGATAGCCCTTATTGAAAAGAAAACATAAATATTTTTGGGTGATGCAAGATTGCTCTTACACCCAGGATGCTCCTGCATCAGACACCCGAGGTAATTTGAGAAGTGACCCCATAATGTCTTAGGTGTGAAGAGGGAAACCAAGATGGTTAACCTCCTCCCTTGTTAGCCATGATGAATCTTCAATAGGTCATCCTTTCCATTTGACCAAATATTTTTCAGATGTCCTGTTCCTTGTGCTTCTGCCAACATGACTATCCAGTATGCCTTCAATCTCCTTGATATCTGAATTGGTTGCTAGAATACTCCACTGTGCTGTTGTAACCTCATCTTCAACACCTCCTTCATGATACTCTGTTAGATCTAAAACATTAAATACTAGTGAAATATTCAGCTCAGTAGGCAACTCAAACTCATAAGCATTTTCTGAATCATGCTTCTTATGTATCTTACATGGCCCAAACTTCTTCATTTTCAGCTTGTTATATGTATGAACTGAAAATCGCTCCTTCCGCAAATGAACCATGACTTCATCTCCAACCTGGAATTCCTTATGCCTCCTTTTCTCATCTACCTTAGCCTTATACTGCACATTCATCTTGGTAATATGCTTCCTCACCTCCTCATGTATGTTCTTCAAATGTTCTACAAAATCCTCAGCTTCAGCACTACTTATTTCTCCTTTATCTATCTTCCTCAACTCAGATGCATTTCTAGGACTACTTCCATATACAATCCATGGATGATGTGATGAACTAAACTTCAAATTTGTCTTCAACTCTTCACTTTCTTCTAGTGTCATTTTGTGTGTTGCCTTATTTCAAAAAATGGCTCCTGGAATCAAGTCCATCTAATGACTGATCTTTCTTACTAGTGGTAATCCATCAGGGACATTATTGGATACAATATCCTAAAACTCATTCAATAATTCTACAATTTCTACAGGTACATCTTCTACTTCCTCTTTCCCAGCCTTTGGAATTAAGGTAAAACACGTATGCCGCATACCATCTAAGAAATTTCCTCTATCAACAAAAGTTATTCTTGCATTACCACATACCTTTTCTTCTATTTCCTTCAATGGTTTTAGCTTATGTCGCACTCCATCCTTTGTCAGGGAATAGGTATTCGCATGACCATCATGTACAAAACATTTGTCAAACTGCCATGGTCTACCCAACAATATATGACATGCATCCATAGATATGATATCACACAGTACCTCATCATGGTATCCACCAATCTTGAACTTTACTAGGCATTGTTCATTGACCATGACCTTGTGTTCATCTTGCACCCAGGCAACCCGATATGGATGTGGATGTTTCTACCTCTTGAGCTTCAACTTTGTCACCGTCTCTTTTGACACCAAATTATCAGTACTACCACTATCAATAATCGCATGACAACACTTACCCTCACACTTGCACCTAGTGTGAAATAGACTCCTCCTTTGTTCAGGTTCATTCTCACCACTCAGTAGGACTCTTTTGTTAATCAACGTTTCTCCTCTTTCAACATCTTTAGAATGTGATGATCGGGCATCTTCATCTACATGTGCAACTCTAGCCTGGCCTTCATTTCTCTTATTTGTCCTTCCTTGGTGTTGAGGACATTCAAAGGCCCTATGACCTTCTTCTCCACAGTGAAAACATGTTCCACAGATCTAGGTAATGCTTTCCATAAGTCCATGATCTAGCTAGGATCTTGATCGAGTCCTCTTCTACCATGAATTTGAACAAGAAGTGACTTCCTGACATTGCATTGGTAGAAACACTACCTTTCAAGTTCCATCTAGCCACCACCCATATTTGGGCCATATCTATAGTTGGTTTGAAGGATAATTTTTTCCTCCAACATATTGTTCATGGACAAAACAATTCTATCCACTACTACATTCAAAAACCTGATTTATATTCCTTCTTCTATCTAAATGTATTCCAACATAAGATTGTAGGTCCCTTTCTCATGGGTCTCATTAACAAGAATGCCCTTCCAGTTTGTTTTTGGGGAATCACCTTTGTCTTTCCCTCCACTATGATTACTTGATGACTCCCCAAGAATCTCATTTTCGCCCACAAGGATTTTTAGGGAAAGTCCCTCCAAAAGTGTTGCCACACGAGAAATCATAGCAATGACCTTTGAGGGCATGGCAATCACTTTGGGAGGAGGATCAGGCTGTGGAGGGGCAAAGTCCCCTCCATTTTCAATGACCATGTCTAGATCAACAAGTTTGAAATTTGAAATTTGAAATTTGCAAAGCAAATAGTAAATTGTTATATACTTAATTAAATAGAAATACTTAATATAAACTTTCTCAAGCTTGGCCTTTTACCAATAAAAAATAAACAAATAAAAATATAAATTAGTAAGTAATATTTTTAAATAATTATCAATTTAAATTTAAAAAATATTTTTGTCAAATTATTTATTTTATATTTTATTAAAGAATTATTCTATTTTTTAAGAATAAGAAAATAAATTAAAAATTCTTATCTTTAAATTTGAGAACCATTTACATATCACAATATTGATATTAATTATAAATTTAGTTAAAAAATTATAAAATTTTAATTTAATGTATTTTTTAAATAATAGGAAATTTAAAATTTAAATATAAAAAGTTAGATGCAAATAATTTCATTGTAGAAATTAGAATAAAAATTCATATCAGGCAAATAAATAATTTTGATAGAATTAAATTTATTTGTATATGTAGTACAAATATAATTTAAAATAGAATAGAATAATTTTAAGGTAAAATAGCTTCACATTTCTTTATATAGATGTATTTAATCTATACTAGTTTTTACTTTATCAATTATTAATATTTTGATATAAATACTATTTTAAATATTTATTTAAAAATTTTAATTATATTTTACTTTTACATTAAATGTTTATGTTTAAAAAAAGTCATTTTATCTACTTATAGTTAACATATTAGCCTAAATTTTATTTTGTTTAATTTTATTCACTAAATTTTATAATTTAGTCGATAGGTTATTAGTTTGAACTTTTCATCCTAGAAAATTATCTAATGTCAAAGAATCATCTCATATGGCTGGAAAGTTGTCAAATTATGGCAGATAAAATTTGACAAGTTGTCAAAGCAAGGATATCGTGGTGATTGTGTGTTTATGCTTCCAGAATGTTGCTTGGTGCCTAAATGTTGTCTCATGTTGCTGGAAAGTTGTGGAATTTTGACATTTTAGTCAAGATGTTGTAAGGCACTGTTGAGAAGTTGTATAATGGCATGTGATGTTTTGTGTACTAGAGAATAGTTTGTGGAGGTGAGACAATTATGGGATGATGATATAATTCTCTAATTGGCAAGGTTTGGCTGATATGTGGGATGTTGTATAATGACATGTGATGTTTTTCTTGGAGAAGTTGTTTGGGGCCAAAAATTTATTTGTTCTTGTGATGGGGATTTGTTAATTAACATCGTTGTGAAGAGTTGTGTTGGATAATGTATGAGTTGAGTTGTGGTTGACATGTTGATTTTAATTGGCTTCATTTGTTTCTTTATCTTGCACTATTGACCAACTATTAAACTTTCATAAATATTCCAGATTAGTTGACTTAAAGGGAAAATTCAATTCTAGAATATCTAACTTAAAGAGAAAATGCATTCTTAAAAATATGCTCAATGTAAGCTATATCTTTGTGGTATTTAGCCTTTTTGTCGGTGAGTCTTGAATGTGTTGAACTTTCCTAGTCATTTAGTTGTTTGGTTAGTAAGTTTCTAAATTGTGCGCATAGGAAATTTTTGATGTGTGATGTGTTAAGATAGGGAAAATGTGTTTTAAAAAATGGAGTGTATCTTGTACTATTGGCCAAGTATTAAACTTTCGTAAATGTTCTATATTACCCAACTTAAAGGAAAAATGTGTTCTTAAAAATATATTTGATGTAAGCTATAGGTCTGTGGTAATTAGATTTTATATTAGTGAGTCGAGAACCTGTTGAAATTTTGTAGCCATTGAGTTTTTTGTTAGGAAGTTTCTAAATTGTATGCTCAAGAAATTTTTGAAGTGTTAAGATAGGGAAAATGTCTTTTAAAAAATGGAGTATATTTTGCATTTTTGGCCAAGTATTAAACTTTTGTAAATATTTTGGATTAGGCGACTTAAAGGGAAAATGCATTCTTAAAAATATGTTTTATGTAAGCTATATGTCTGCACGGTAATTAGATTTTATGTTAGTGAGTTGAGAATGTGTTGAAATTTTATAGCCATTGATATTTTTGTTAGGAAGTTTCTAAATTATGTGATCTCATGATCACTTGTGGTGTGTATGTTGTGGAGTACTTGACTTAAATGGATTTCTAAGAAAATATTGGTGCTTGAGTCGAATTGCAAGTTCTTGGTTGGGGGTTAAGAGGAAAGGAAAGTTTAAGCTTCCTTCAAGTTTAAAAAGAGAGAACTTTGTGAATGAATTTTTTTATGCAATCACCCTGTTACAACATGTTGTGGGTAGTACAAAGTCAATGAAATTTTGTTTTTGGATGTGTGAGTTCAAGATAACTATATATTTTGATGGTGGGTACTTTGACTGGGCCAAGCTGATCAACCATCATTTTCATGAGAAGATAGCTATCTATAAGGTGGGGGGAGGGTTCCATATGTGTTCAATGTTGATAGATGTGCTTTCTAGTAGAGAAATTTCCTGACTTGGTTTGCAAAGGCTAGAATATGCAACGAGAGACACAACTATGTAAGACTATTTTTTGTAGTTGTAGAAGAAAGTAAGGATGCAAAATTATATTCGTGTGAATGATTTTTTATTTGGGTTCTTATTAAAAATACTAAAGGGTTCCTAAAAAAAAGGGTTTCTCTTGAAGTTGCCTCTTTGGTGACTCAATATGAGAGCTATATCATTCAATTTGATAGTTTCTCGTATTTGAGAATTGGGGGTTTTGAAAATTCCCCATCCAGATTGACTAGATATGCTTCTAATTTTTTTATGTTCCTAGAAGTATGTCGGTAGATGAAAAAGGTGAACATAAGATATGCATAAAAAATGAAGAAAAATGGTACCCATTTCTATCTTTTCTATAATATTTAGTTGTAAAAGTAATGAGGTTTCCAAGATGACATAGACAATTCTATTAAAGTTAAATTTTAAGGTTCGATCATGAAGGCCTTTTTATGACAGTAAACATTATGTATATGATAATTTTCATAGAGGGGAGTCATGTCTACATGAGCCACAACTAGAAGATTATTGGGAAGATTGCATGGATATGAGGGAGGTCTAAAAGAGAGATTACATGAGGTTAATGTTGGAGTAGGTGAAATTCTTTCAAGTGGGTCGTGCCATTCCTGAAAATTTAATTGATGATGGTTTGGATATGGTTGATGAAATGTTTTGCAACATTACTATGGGACCTATTCTATAACTCTGTTGGTTAGATAAGGAGATCTTTGATATAGCTACATACACCTAAATCTGATTACATAAATTCGTAATCACATTTAGTTCTCTCCTATGGAATTATTGATTAAGTATTTATTATTTAATTAATCTATGTCATCCCCCTAATTAATTAATTATTGTCCAATTAATCTAATGGATAACCATAGCCATTTAACTAATTAAAACCCCCTTCCTCTATTAATTTAAATAAATACAATTGTCTATTTAAATTAATTCATAAACCCCTTTATTCCTCCCTTGATTAAAATAACCCCTTTAATCAATTTGAGCACATGGATCCTAACTTTAACCCCTAACCTAACCTATCCAAACCACTTGAATCTTGATCCTAACTAAACCCAACCCATTCACACATACTAACGTCTATTAATTAGTTAATTAACCTTGATTAAATACTTATCCCCTCCACCCATTTTCTCTCCTCCCATCAAATCCTCTATAATCTCCCACTTGCCCCCTAATTACCCTTAACCCAAGCCTAATCACCCATTAAATATGTTTACAATCCTAATCATGAGGATTAAGAAATATTAAACCAACCCAAGTCAACCCTCATGTCACATCTCTTACACCCCCAACTATATGCATTTAAGTCAACCTTAAACTCTCTTACATCCTTGTCCCCTCTCACACCCCCCAAAATAGTCACAATCCTCAAGGCTTGACCTTTGAGGATTTGAGACAAGATGTGCCTTTATGGCATGTCACCCCAAACCCTAATCCCCTCTCAAGCTCTCTCCTTGTGACACTTGTCATAAGGCTATGAGTTTGAAGAAGCACGATCCATGTGCTCTCCTTCAAATGTATCTTGGCCACTCCTCAATTTTGCATCTCGACCATCCATTTGACTTTCTCTCTACCTATAAATTGAACACTCCCCCCCTCGCAAATCCATCTACCTTCTATGCATTGTTATCATGTCATTGTCTCCAAGATCATAAGAAAAGAAATATCCTAATGCCAAATAGCTCAAAAATCTTATTGAAGTTTGAGCACTTGAGCACACATCCAAATCCATTGGACACATCTACTCATCAAGGAAGGCTTTTTGAGGTGTTTGAGGTTCGTATTCACTTTGGTTTTGTAGGATTTTCTTTGTCTAATCTATATGTTACATTGATAATGTGTAGTCAAATGTTTTACTAGCTTAATCCATTTGTAGACTCACATTTATTTGTATACATTTCTTTGTTTGCATTCACTTTAGCTTTGTAGGTTTTATTTGTATAATCTATATGTTAGATTTATATTGTGTAGTTGAATATTTTACTAGCTGAATCCATTTCTAGACTCAAATTTCTTTGTTTTCACTCACTTTAGTTTTGTAGGTTTTTCTTTGTCTAATATATATGTTACATTGATATTGTGTAGTTGAATGTTTTACTAACTTAATCCATTTTTAGACTCACATTTCTTTGTATACAATAGAAAAAAAAACCTTTCATGTGGTGGAAATAACACATATTCCTTGACAACATGACAAAAGAGTGTGGTACTTCCTCTGTATCAAAAGGATCAACATGTGGAGAATAAAAAAAGTATCTCAAAGTTCTCCTTCCCCCAAGGGTGGTACCATTTTGACTTCTATTATGTAGGAAAAAAATTCCTAATCTAGAGGAGATGGAGAGCATCCACATAACAATGTAAAGGTGAAATCTATATGTGAGGAGGATGCACATATGTCCTTGAAACAAAAAGAAGACAAGGAAAATTTTTTTCTTGTTTGTTATACTCCTTAGAATATAATTTGTGCTAGGGATTCTACAAAATAAAGTTATTGTTTAATATTATAGAAAATTGATGAATATAATGTACCCAACACCTTTTTTGATAGTTTAGATTTATCCATCCTCAATGATTGTGCTCCCCATCCTTTAAAATTTGGATAATATAGCAATGTAATAACCACCGTTTTTAGTGTATCCATTTTTAGTTCCCCTCCATGGCTTAAAAACATTATGGAGAAGATAAAGAGATACACCACAATGCTAGATATAGTGGGGAAGCTATTGAAAAATATACCTAAACCCAAGAAGGTGAGGAGAATGAATAGAATGATTCTTGACCCAACATCTACCTAGACATTCTTGTAAATTACAAATCTTGTTAGAGACAAGGATGAAAGTGAAGTAATTGATCTTAACTTTAGGTTGATCATGGTAGATATAGGTCTACCAACTATTGAAGGAGATATCTATCATGAAAAATTTGATGTAAATGCATTGTCAAAAAGACTTAAACTCAAACTAAAGAAAAATTTAGTGCTCCAAGGCAATTAAGCTCTTAAACATCATTTATTCAGTTCATGTTGGACATGAGTGATGAGCTTGACAAGAAAATCATCTACTTCCTTGTTGAAGGATTGGATGCTAACAAATTGAAATAAATGAAAAGATGTCAATCTATTACTCTGGTAGTCAATAAAAGAGCCAACATACTTATAAAAAATAGAATACTTTATATTGAAGAATCTGTTGGAGTATACAATTTGATTTAAGAGAGGATCAAAACATGGGATCATGATGTGGAGACTGTTAAAAAGGAGAGAAATGATTTCTCAAATAATTTTCATGACATACAAGAAGTTTCAAAGTTACTTTTGGGGATTTTGGTTAGTGAGGGAATAATCCACAATAAGGATTAGAATGAGTCTATCACATGGGTGGATATGTTGGTATGGAAGGTCACTATAATGAATGAGCTAGTAAGTCAAACAATAACAACTTTAGAACACAGACAATAGGACATCAAATATTTAAATAATATCTTGTCTACTCTATAGGTAGAGTTGTTTGAAGCAGATGGAGTTACACCATGTAAGAGAAATGATATTTATCATTATTTCAAGATAAGAAGACATGGGGAAATATATGCTAAAAAAGTAAATGAATAAACAATGGAGACCTTCAAGGACCAAGAAACTAACTTGTTGATCATTAGAAATGAAACCAGCCACACGCAAGGAAGAATCATAGAAAGTGAATGAGAATTAATCAAACATAAGTTGAGGGTTAACATGAAAATACATACAATATAGGGAAAGGATTTTGGAAAGAGAAGGACCTAGGAAAGATGTTGTATCTAAAGCACTAGTTGGAGAAAGAAAATCCAGGGATGGAAAAAATGCTGTAATCAATTAGATCTTGTTATTTTTTTATTTAAATGTTTTATTTTGTCATGTGGGTTTTGAAACTATTGGATCTAGTGAGCCACTTATTGGTTTTAGAATTATGTAGTTCATTTTCAAACTATTGGCTTTGGAGTGGCCTTGATTAGTTTTATACTTATGGATTTTCAGCTACTCTACCAATGACCTTATTAGAGGGACCATTATATTGTAAGACTCTTAGTATGAATAGATATTTATATATGGTAGATAGAGATCAATGGATGGATGTATTGTGGTGAATAATTTTTCTTCTAAGTGATGAAATGGTGATATTCTTAATTGTGATGAATCTTGTTCAGATGAAAATCAATGTTTGTGTTTTTTTTTTTGAATGTTTCTAAATTTTCTTGTCTTGAAATGTAGTGCTATTTCAATAACCTTTTCCTGATATCTATTAGATGGTTTAATATATAGTACATGGACATTGTTATAAATGTTTTGGGTTTGAAAATTTGAACAATGATAGTATGTTCAAAACCTTGGTGTTCTTAGGTAGAACGTTTGTATTCTATTAAGTTTTAATTCCTCATTTTTAATTAGATTATAAAATAAAATGTAATTTGAAAGTTTTTAGAGAAAACTAAATATTTTGGATTTGAAAAAATTGAACAGTGATAGTAAGTATGTTTTGAATCTTGGTGTCTACAAGTATTCCACTTAAAGTACAAAAAAAATTGTTTAGAATGATTAGTTACTTCTCATGTGATGTAGTCAAGGATGGTGGATCCAATTAAGGACAGCCCAACCTTGTAGCCAAAACCATGTAGTAGAATAACACAACACAAAAATTGTTTCAACTCAGATTTCCATTAACATGCCTAGCTGTAAGGCCTTCCGGGTTAGGGCCAATTACAATCAATAAACAATTCTGTAATATCAACAAAGATCTAATCCCAACCCAACTAGTCTAGTTTTGAAAATAATCAGAACCTAATGGAAACCCTAAGGCAGATCTGAACTTGAGCTCACAAGCTTCCAAGAAATCTCCTTGTTCCCCAAGAAAACAACCACTAGCTTTGCTACAAGAAACTATCAGAAAATAATCTGATCTTCAAGATCTCACAGGATCCAAGTCTATCTTCTATTTTTCCCAATCTGATCCTATCCTAAACAACTCCCCAAATACTCCTTAAATACTAATCTTTAGCCACAAGTCAGCTGGAAAAAATAATTAACTCCTAAGCTAAGTCAGCTTCTACTACAAACAAATATTAAATTCAACAACAATCGGCTCTCAAATAGCCTTACAATTATTTAATTCTCCATGTCGGCCTCTAGATCTACATAGGAGAATACAACAAAAGATACCAACAATAAATGCACTGAGTCGACCAACCAAATCACCAAGAACTCCAGTCGGTAAGCTAGAACTACCAAGCCGCAGAGAAACAACTGAGCACCAGTGAAAAAACTGACCAAGCCAGGCAACACCAAGAAATACAGGCATTACCAAGCACCAGTTCCACCAAGTACAAGAAGTTCCACCGAGTTCCTTCAGTGACCGAGCTTCCTTCAATAACTGAGACCATCGATTAAAGCTACAATCGAGTACCACAAAACCAAAACAACACACCTCCATGTAGATTCATTGAGTACCCTAGAATGGCCCTGCATCAGACACCCTAGGTTTAAAAAGGTATTCATATGCTGGAAGAAAATCTTCTAGGATTTAGCACATAAACCCCAAACTAGTTCTTCACATACAAGTCCTCAAACTTTTCAACTTGCATAATCTTCCACTTCTTGTTTTCTCTATCTTTTCAAGTCTTTTCTTGATAACACACATGTCTGTTCTCCATACTAATTATCCATACCTTCAGGATCCACCAACTCAACTCGGCTACCGATACTCAGACTCCTCCTACTGAGTGTTGTATCTAGCAAAGGCATCAGGGAAAACTTACTGTCATCCTTCTCAATAGTAAACACATTATTCACACAATCATACATAGCTTTGCAATCATATTGCCAAGGTCTATCAAGCAATATATCACAACTATTCATCTCCAAAATATCACATAACACAAGATCCTTATATTGGACAATCTGAACATCAACAAAGCACTGTTCCCTTACTTCTAGAGCATGATCATTTTGCAACTAGCCAGTCCTATAAGGACAAGGATGTTTCATTCTTTTCAGACCCAGTTTCTAAACCATGTCCTCAGCAACAAGGTTATCAGTACTACCACTGTCAACAATTACATCACAAAGTTTACCTCCTATCTTGCACCAAGTCCTGAACAAGTTACTCCTCTGACAAGGTTCCTCCTTTGTACTGAGCAATGTTTGTCAAACCAGCAAGTTCTCAGATTCAAGTTCATTCTGAATGTTCTCATTCACCATAGCAGTTCATCGGTCACCAAGCTTTTTCTATGTACACTCAAAAGAAAGGTGTCCTCCTTCACCACAATTATAACAAGTTCCCTTAAAGATAACTCTACCTATCTTCTTCTTTAGTTCTACATGTTTCTATTTATCTTCTACAGTCCGTTTATCCTTCACCGAGTGATCAATCTTCTCCTTCCTTGGGGGATTACTATGTTGTCTCCTTTTCAACTTATCTTCTACCTTCAGAGCATACTGATAATCATCTTCAATAGATTAAATCTTCAGCATACCAATCTCATCCTAAAAATTAAATCTCAAACCATTCACATACCGCTCCTTACAAGTTCTCTGTGTCTAGACCGAATAGTTAGTTTGTAGAACTCCTCGGTATAGTCCTCTATAGTCTAATATTTTTGCTTTAGATTATGCAACTTTTTAAACAAGTCAAGCTCATAGTCGGCAAGTATGAACTTAGCTTTCAATTTAGTCACCATCAACCTCCACCGATTGATCTTGATTTCACCTTCATCTTCTCTGTCTCTTTGTAATTCCTTCCACCATAGAGAAGCATGTCCCTTCAACTTAGTCTGTGCCAACCTCACTCAAAGAGGATCTTCAATTTCTTCAAGCTCAAAGAAGTCTTCTAATTCACCAATCCAATCAATCAGATTCTTAGGTTTCAAAGTACCAGAGAAATTAGAATCTTCCATTCGGTAACTAGTACTTAACCAAGCTCCAGATCTATTTAACCGACCAGTTCTGTCTTCACCAGATCTATCACTCTGATCATCACCACTAGATCTAGAAGCTTCAAAGTCTTCAACAGCTTCCTCATAACCATTCTTAGTACCAAGATTCTAAAGTAAACTAGTCATAGCCCTCATGATCTTAGCGATCATGTCATTCTTCATCAGCTCCATCTCAGATCTAAAATCAGATTTCACCTTCTCTATAATCCTAGATTCCACAGTATCATAGAGATCAACAATCACCCTAGGGTACAATATTCTCAGAGGCATCCTCAAAGATAAAAAAAACCCTCTGCAAAAAACCCTACACCAACCACCTTGCGACAACCTCCAAGTTCTATGCAAGTTAGATCACAACTTGCCACTTCACACAAACAACTAGGCCAAGATTCCACAAGTTCAGTGCCACATATCTACAACTCAAATCACATGATTTCTTCACTAACAAGATTAACTTTGCAAGATCAGCCTTGCTTACGATCAACCTTCGCTCAACAAGATCAACTCAACTCTAATACCACCTGACACAGTAAAGGATGGTGGATCCATTTAAGGACAATCCAACCTTGCAGCCAAAACCATGCAGGGAAATAACACAACACAACAGTTATTTCAACTCATATTTCCATTAACATGCCCGGTTGTAAGGCCTTCTGAGTTAGGGCCAATTACAATCAAGAAATAATTCTGCAAGATCAACAAAGATCCAATCCCAACCTAGCTAGTCCAGTTCTAAAAATAATCAACAATTGATGGAAATGCTAAGTCAGATTTAAACTTGAGCTCACAAGCCTCCAAGTAATCTCGTTGTTCCCAAGCAAACAACCACTAGCTCTGCTGCAAGAAACTATCATAAAACAATCTAATCTTCAAGATCTCATAGGATCCAAGTCTATCTTCTATTTTTCCCAATCTAATCCTATCCTAAACAACTCCCCAAACACTCCTTAAATACTAATCTTCAGCCACAAGTTAGCTAGAAGAAAAAATTAACTCCTGAGCCAAGTCAGCTTCTACTACAAACAAATATTATATGCAACAATAGTCGGCACTCAAATAGCCTTACAATTATTTAATTCTCCATATCAGCCTCTAGATCTACATAGGAGAATACAACAAAAGATAGCAACAATAAATGCACCAAGTCATCCAACCAAATCACCAAGAACTCTAGTTAGTAAGCCAGAACTACCAAGTGCTAGAGAAACAACCGAGCACCAGTGAAGCAACCATCCAAGCTAGGCAACACTGAGCAACACAGGCATTACCGAGCACCAATTCCACCAAGTACAAGAAGTTCCACCAAGTTCCTTCAACAACCGAGCTTCCTTCAATAATTGAGACCATCGGTTAAAGCTACAACAGAGTACCACAGAACCAAAACAACACACCTCCATGCAGATTCACCGAGTACCCTAGAATGTCCCTACATCATCATGTTTGGTAATTTGAAACTTGGAAATTGATCTTTTTTTGATGTTGAAAAAACCCTTTATTGGTCAACTATGTGTGTCGTATGTCCTTTCAATGTGTGTAGTAATTAAGACCTTGTAGTTGGTGAATTGGATGATATTAGAATTCCTTTTCACTTGGTGATTTGGTAGAAATTTGTGAACCAGGTTTTGAATTCTCTAAAAATTAAGTCATTGTAGTTGGTGAATCAAATTCTTATAGGATCTCTTTCTCATTGTTAATATTTGACAGATCCCAATGTGAATTTTGAATTATGCAAAAAATATGTTGTTATAGTCGGTGAATCAAAAGATTTTAGGATTCCTTTGTGGTTGGGTATTTTAGAAAAATCCTAATGTGAGTTTTCAATTCTTGAACTTGATTGACTTTTGATTGATGCAAATGGTTTTTTGTGATTTGTTATATTGAGTTAGACCATTATTGTTGGGTAACCATGGAATGTTAGAACTCTTGTAACTTTACTCTTCTTGGAGTTTGAAAGTTATTGGAATGATCACTCAACATCTTGTAAGTTTAATCTTGTTACACTTGGAAAGTTTCAAGAATGAGCAGTTCTCCATCTTTATCAAAATATCCATTTTGTGAATGTTCCCATTTTCAAGGAGCTTATAAGTACATTAATTAGCGTAATTAAGTGGTGGAATGCATGGCATTTTGTTAGCATGGTTTCCAAAAGGAAAATATGATATTTTTTCCACCAACCTTAAACAAATTTGTAACTATCACATGGTTAAAAAAATTCTTTTGTTTCTTAAAATCATTTTTGTTCCAGAGAATTGTTGAGGTAGACTTGAATGTTTTGACATCGAAGGCCAAGTTCAATGAGCTATCTAGAAAATTAGGGTAGAATTAAATTTATTTCATTTGTTTTCTCTCTCTTAATTTATAAGAAAATTTGAATGTCAGTTAGTGGAAAGGTCCAAATCTTCTCCTCCATGACTCTTTGTATTTTATTTTCTACGATTGTTGCTATACCTATTTGGTATCGACTAGAATTATTAACCTTATTCATTACCTAGTAAATTTAGAACCCTTTTTTCACAATTCTAGAAATGTTGCCTGCTATAAAGTGTTGGGATTATGGAAAGGTGAGTTACTGAGAGGGGAGGGGTGAATCAGTAACCTTACAAACTTTTCAACTAAATCCTTGTAGACATGTAATTCATTAACCGACTCTAGCCTTTACATTCACCATACATTCAATAAAATAAAATGAAATGTAAATACTTGTAAACTAATCAAATAAGCATACATGAAACTTTATACACATAACACATGTATTTTGGTATCCAAAAAACCCTTGATAGAAGGTAAAAAATAAGGTGGGGATGGAACCCACAAATCTTCACTGCTGCAATAAATAAAGTTTCTGGTTAAGGATACAAAAATTGATCAATTCTGGTGATCTTATCTTGTTAGAAGTAACAATAAGATCTGTTAGATCTACCTGGTTATAGGATTTTTGCAACACTCTTCAAGTGTGCACTCGGTTAAGAGATTTTACATAAGACTATTAAGTCTACTATGTTAAGAGATTTAAAGTCTTCTACGATGGTTAGAATGCAATAGTAAAATTGATATTTAGATAGAAACTAACTTTACCTGATTTCAAATCTAAAATGTACTTATCTATTTGTTGGTATAGGAAATATGTAGTACTGAGAGGGGAGGGGTGAATCAGTACCCTTGAAAAATCATACTGAATTAACAATCTTCAATATTAGTGTCTATCTAACCAACTGATTCCATTGTTTGCAACATACATTCAAATAAATTGTAAATGCAAAGTGCATGAAAAATAAAAATAAATCATTCATGAAATATAACAAATGACACAAGTATTTTCGTTATGCATAAACCCTTGTTAGAAGGTAAAAATTGCGGTGGGAATGACACCCACAAATTCTTCACTACTGTAGTAAATAAAGTATGCCGGGTAAGGCTACAATTGTGATCACTTCTGATGATCTTACCATGTTAGGAGTAACATGATATCGATTAGATCTACCTTGTGAAAGGATTTTAGCAATACTAAATATGTGTGCACTTGGTTAGGAGATTTACAATAGACGGTTAAGTCTACCTTGTTAAGAGATTTACAATCATTCTATAATGGTTAAAAGATAACATAAAATATCTGTAAATGACAACTTGAACTTTTCTGAAAGAGATCTATGAAATACTAAATAAATTTCATCTTGATGTGTAGTATATTACTCTCTATTCTACTCCATAGCCTTGTATGTCTCTAATAAACTAAATACTAACTCTGATAACTACTCATTCATGTAAACCCTTGTCTGAATTATGATGTCTTGTAAGTGGCTACTACTTCATGAATTCTTTGTCATGACTCCTTATGTCAAAGTGACATCAATTACAATTATATACAAAATCACTTTGACCTAATTAGGTTTACAACATCTTAGAAAACCTAAGATCTATGGTGTACGAAAATAACCTAGATCTAACTATTACATATGAATCATCACAACATTTAATGATTACATCCATAATAAATGTGCCTCGATCTTGGTAAATTTTTTATAAATTTGTGTAAACCGTTTGCATAGAGATATGTACCTTTATAGATTACTATGCCATTTCTTGAACAACTTAGTAAACACTACATTCTCTGTTTGGTGAATTAACTGATGCTCGGTGTGTAGAATTCTCAGTGTTCACTGACTTGGTGCTTGGTATACTCTGATGCTCGATAAAAATACTCAGTTAAACTAGTTTTATTTTTGCTTTAGGTTCTTCCTTGTAACTGCTTGGCATGAAGACTTTGTAAGTTCAACTGACTAGCTCCTATAGCTCATTATTCTATATTTTACCGATTGATCAGCTTAGATTACCAACTGATCTTAGTTGATACTAATGAAAACACTTAATTCTCAAATAGAGATAACAATATCCCCATTTGGCATTAGTATCAAAACCATAATGTATATGTACCAAATCTCAAAAAAAATTCTAACTCCATATATACATATACTCCCAAAACTTACTAACTCTTCTACAAAAACTCCCCCTCAGTGCATGATCCCAGTATGTGGTGAAGTACATTGGCATATACATGTTTTCCTCCTTTTTGAAATTAATGATGAAAAAAAAAATTACCTACAACTTATAAATTTTTTTTTGTGGGTTTTCTGCAATGATGCCAAGAGGTTTTCCCATTCCTCTTTCAAGTTGGTAAGAGCAATGTGCTCAAGACTAACTCGTGCATGCATATCAAATATGTTCTCCAAAACTGATATTTCTGGGGTATATACTAACACTTTAGCCTTTTCAATGTGTCTCTCCATTATTTTTAAGTGAGGAAGCATGTCGTCTTGTAGCTCGGTGACTTGGTCACTTATGATTTCTTCCTGCTTCCTTAGGTCTGCTCTCAACCACCTCAATTCTTGTGCTTTAAGGATATGCTTATGGAAAGAATTTGGCTTGGTTAGAGAAGGATTTTCACTGGCTAAGATATCTACATCTAGCTTCTTGATCTTCTCATTGACCTCGGTAGTGAATCCGTCCACAATGCATAACTTAAACAAAATTTGTATAATCTTCCAAGTTATTGATTGTAGCTCGGTTATAACCTCATAAAGCTTTACCTTATTGATAGCCACTTCTTGGCTAATTTTATCTACAAGTTTGAATTGGATTTTTACTTCTTCCCTCTCTTCTATCCTTTTCTCTGCATCTATGTCTAGGGAATTTATATGACTTGTAAGAGATGCAAATTTGTTCAAAATAGGTGTATCTTCATTTATTTGGACGTTGGGAACAACCTGCTGAAGAATGTCTCTTACATCCTCTAAAGTCTGCTTGCTCTTATGCTCCTTCTTGAGTTTCTCTTGTGATACCTTTCTTGTACACAACTCTCCATACTTTCTTAGTTCCTTGTGGTCTAAAGTCCTTGGATCACATTCTAGAATCTCTATTATCTCATCCAAGGTGACTAGCCCTTTTCCATGTTTCTTCTTCTTCTTGGTTTCTTGTGGAGATGATTTAACAAATGGAACTAGAGCTTTTACCTCTAAGTTTGGCTTATCTTTCTTGGTTGACACTGTATCATTCATCTTTTTCTGCCTGGTGACTTGAGTCTTAGTCGATTGAGTGGGGGCCTTTGATGTAGTGTCACTGGTGTTGGTTTTGGTGGTCTCTGCAAGCTTAGGATCTTCATGTGCCTATGTGTTAGTCTCTTTCTCCTTAGGCTCATTTGAATCTACAGTTCCTTGTGTGCTTGTTCCTTTCTCCCCTATTGTATCCTTCTGCTTCTCGGGGATTGAGCCTTCGGGTTCCTTTTGTGATATGATTTCAACTACTTGAACTAATAGAGGAAGGTCATCCAACATAATACTTAGTACTAGCTCGGTGTGAACTTGTTCATCTATTTGTGCTCTAGCAACGGTGATGTCCTCATCATCCTTAATGCCATCAGGATCACCATTAGTGATGTCTTCTATAAGTACATCATTTGAACCATAATTGATTCTATTTATTATCACCTTCTCGGGTGCATCCTAGTACATAGCTTGGTAGTCAACATTAATAGTTGTATCAGACACCTCAGTGTCTAATAACACTATGAGGTCCTTAGTGGCTAGATCTACATCATCTAAATGGATTCCTTTTCCTTTTCTCTTAGATTTCTTCTTGGGAATTATGGCCAATGCTATCTTGTCTACTTCAACTTAGGCTTGGAGAATGGAAGTCCATAGTAATTGACTATTCTCATCAAATTCTGCCAGATTTTCATGAAGTATTTGCAATGCTTTTCTTTTAACCAAAAATATTTTGGAGTACTACTTCATCAGCTCATTAGCCTCAGGGACTGTCAATGTTGGCATCGCTAATACTAGGGAATGTTCCCTCATTTTCTTCTCGGTGCTTAGAATGTAGGTGCGTATGTCTTCAACTAGAAACTTTGGGGTGAAGTTTATACTTTGGCTCATCAATGTAGTGGAAATGATCAATCTAACTTCCTCCTCATCTACATTCTTGGATTTGATAACCTTAGATGCAGATGCCATTGTTCTTCATTTAGGGTTTTGTAAAATATCAAATAAACAGCTCGATGATGATAGCACTTACTTGTAGCAACAGTGAAAATTGCTTGAGATCATTTAAATCTTTGTTCAATCACTCTGAAAATCTTATGCATAAATTTTCTCTGTAGACTCTTAGCTCTTCATGATCGTAGTAAAGAATAAACTAAGTCATTCATGTATTTATAGTATTTTCAACTTTTCACTCAAACCTTTTTGTAATAAATGCTTGACCTAACATGGCTCGGTGACAACTATCACTCTCAGTGTATATAATGAAATAACATAAGCTCGGTTAACACATGAAAATTCCACTCAGTTAATACAGGCACTTAGTTAACCTTGCTGATAGTTACCGACTAGCAACTTCTCACTTGGTCTAGCATAAACCAACTACAAATACTTAAGGCTCAAAACATGTAAAACCATAATGCATCTTAATTCATGCAGATTTGGTATGTGAACACTTGATATAAGGAACTGTATGATAGATACAACCAATTAGAATTATCAGTTCCATACATACCTTTTCAACTTAAGTGGAGGTGGTGATGTCACCTAATCTAATGGATGAGGTGTCACCAACTACATTACTTGACTCAACATTATCACCTAATGCTTTTATCCACATAGTGTTTCTTATCCTCATGATATCTTCAATTGTATTACCATTCTCATAGATTTGTGTTTCTAGTGCCCGGTCTCTGCAATCTTTACTTAAGTGACCAACCTTGTGACAATGTAAACAAGCCATACCAATTCTTGTCCAACTATGAGATCTACCTCTCTAGTTCTTCCTCATGTAGTTAGCTGCAATATGTCCATATCTTCCACATGTTGTACAGTTAACCCATGTGTTATAATCCCAAGTATAAGCATTACCTTGTCTTCTTGGTTGATAGGTCTTGTTTTTTCCTTTCGGTGTCCAAACTTGCTTCATCTTTGTTTTGCATTCTTGTGAGGTATATCCATGCATGTTGCAAGTGTGATAATGTTTCTCTATGTAGGGTTTGTTAGGATTCCCATTCAATTTAGATCTACACTCATGTGCTTGATGTCCATACTTGCTACAACTATAACAATGACCATTAAACTTAGGAGTGGTTTTAGGATTACCTTTTTCTTTACTTTGGAAAATATTTGATGTGTGGCCTGATTTACCATAGTGATAACATGATAATTTTTTAGATCTTTGATTCTTGTAGCTATTCATATGTTCAGCTTGCTTAGATGATTCTCCTTGCTCGGTATAGCTTAATCCAGTAGTACTTCCAAGTCCTCTTTGACTGATAAAAAATTCATCAATTTTCTTAGAATTGTCTTTAGTCTTTTTAATCATTTCATTATGTTGTTTCTATATTTTTACTTCATTTTTTAGTCTTTCATTTTCTTCTCTGAGTTCACCAATGTCTTCAAGTTTCCTTGTCAGCTCACTATTCACTTGGTTGATTTCCTGACTTACAACAACCATCTGATTAGATATCTCAAAGTGATGCACGGTAAGTCTTAGTATCTCAGATTATTTTTCTTGTATTTTCTCTGTCATTTGTCTTATGTCTTCAACAACCAAGTTTCTCTCTTGTTCAACTTGTCTAGCATTATTCATCACATCAATCATTCTTACCATTTGTGCTTCTTGACCGATCTGCGGGGCTTTAACTTGTTCAGTTAGATGAAGATTTTTCTCAGATAAATCAAATAAACTTCCTTCAGATATGTTAGATATACTGCCTGAACCAGATCCAGTATTCTCAAATGGGTCATCAATATCTTCTTCATGATAATCAATCTCACAGTGTCGAATAGCCATATCTTTTCTCTAAACCAGTAACTTCTTCAATTCATCCCTTTCTTGCTTGTATTTCTCAATGAAGATTTTCATTTGAATCTTTTGATTCTCAATTTTCTTGTCCAACTTATATTTTTCCATCCTTAGATCTTTTCTCTTCAGCGATTAAACTTCCAAATAAGAGATCTAGCTCTAATAATAATTGTTGGGATATGAAAGATATAGTATTGAGAGGGAAGGGGTGAATTAGTACCCTCAAAAACTCTCACTAAATTAACAATCTACAATAGTAGTGTCTATCTAACCAATTGTTTCCATTGTTTGTAACATACATTAAAATAACTTGCAAATGTAAAGTGCATGAAAAAAATAATAAATCAGTCATGAAATATAACACATGACACAAGTATTTTGGTTATGCAAAAACCCTTGTTAGAAGGTAAAAATTACGGTGGGGATGACACCCATAAATTCTTCACTATCATAGTAAATAAAGAATGTCAATTAAGGATACAAGTGTGATCATTTCTGATGATCTTACCCTATTAGGAGTAACATGAGATCGATTAGATCTATCTTGTGAAAGGATTTTAGAACCACTAAATAAGTGTGCACTCAGTTAGGAAATTTATAATAGACTGTTAATTCTACTTTGTTAAGAGATTTACAATCCTAGTATAATGGTTAAAAGATAACACAAAATATCTATAAATGACAACTTGAACTTGTCTGAAACATATCTATGAAATACTAAATAGATTTCACCTTTATGTGTAGTATATTACTCTATGTTCTTCTCGGTAGCCTTGAATGTCTCTGATAAACTGAATACTAACTCTGATAATTGCTCATTCATGTAAACCCTTGTCTAAATTATGATGTCCTGTAAGTGGCTACTGCTTCATAAATTCTTTGTCATGACTCCTTATGTCAAAATGAGATCAATTACAATTATATTGCAAATTTCTATGACCTAATTAGGTTTACAACATCTTAGAAAACCTAAGATCTATGGTGTACAAAAATAACCTAGATCTAACTATTACATAGGAATCATCACAACATTTAATGATTACATCCATAAATGTGCCTTAATCTTGGTAAAACATTTGTAGATTAATGTAAACCATTTGCATAGAGATATGTGCCTTTAATGATTACTATGTCATTTCTTGAACAACTTGGTAAACACTGCATTCTCTATTTGGTGAATTAACTGATGCTCGATGTGCAGAATGCTCAGTGTTCACTGACTCAGTGCTCGATATACTCCAATGCTTGGTAAACATACTCAATTAAACTAGTGTTCTTTTTGCTTTAGGTTCTTCCTTGTAACTGTTCGGTATGAAGGCTTTGTAAGTTCAACTGACTAGCTCCTATAGCTCCTTATTCTATCTTTTATTGACTGATCAACTTAGATTACCGATTGATCTTAGTTGATACTAATGACAACACTTAATGCTCAAATAGAGAGAACATCTGTTATCACCTTAATGTGATTGATCTCTTCTTTGAATACTCCTTAGTACCCTTTTGATCTAATATTTGATTCAGTCCTTGAATGCTCTATCAATGCTTTATCTTCACAACCTTGTCTGATATTCAAATGTCTCCCAATGGTGGCTACTTCATGTGTGATACTTCTCCAAAATGACATCTTTTCAATTCTTGTAACAAAGGATTTTGACCTAATTAGGGTTATGGCAACATCTTAGAAAACCTAAGATCAATGGCTCAAATGAATAACCCAGATCATCTTTACATAGGAATAATCAATCATTAAATGATTACATCCTTATTAAATATTCACCTCAATCTTGGTAAACCATTTTCTTGCTCGGTGTAAATTTTTTACCTTGTAGTTTGTGCCATTACAAACTGCTATGTCATTTCCTAGTTTACTTGGTATACACTATATTCATCACTCAGTAATTCACTGACACTCGGTATTTATGAATTCTTGGTTGAACTGCTCTTGATGCTTGATAATCATCTTTCTCAGTGTGAGTACTTGGTCAAGACTATATTTGATTATCTACCTTGTATTATGCTCGGTGTCTATGCTCTGTGTGTTGACTGACTAGCATTGTTTGTCTCCTTTACCAACTGTATGAATGATACTAATGATAATATATAACTAAAATTCTCCCCCTTTGGCATTAGTATCAAAAACATATATGTGTATGTCGACTACAAAATTTTGGACTTGAAAAATGTACAAACTAAAAATGTGAGAATTGTGTGAACTCCCCCTTTGAACATGCTCTCGGTGTAAAGTACATACAAAATATATATACATATATTTCCCCCCCTTTTGAAAGTAATGCCAAAAATTTACTTACAATTTTTCTAATATATTTTGATGGGTTTTCTTGAAAGTGGCAAAGAGGTTTTCCTATTCCTCTTTGAGATTTTCTAGAGAAATCTACTCTAAGCCTACTTGTGCATGCATATCAAAAATATTTTCTATTGCTGATATCTCAGGGGTGGCAACCAATTCCTTTGCCTTGTTCACGTGTTTCTACATCACCTTTAAGTGTAGTAGTAACTCAGACTTTAGCTTGGTTACTTGTTCTATGATTTTTTCCTCTTCCTTCCTCAATTCTAGTCTTAACTGCTAAATTTGTGTAACTTTGGCATAATTCTCATAAAATGCATTTGGCTTGGTTGTTAGACTAGTTACACTATTCTTTAGATCTTCATCTAGTTTCTTTATCTTTTCACTAATCTCGGTAGTGAAATACTCTATAGTGCATAACTATTGCAAAATTGTAATAACCTTTTGTATTATGCTTTCTAATTCAGTTATTACCATAGAAAGTTTTACCTTATTTACTACCACTGCTTGGCTTATTTTCTCTGCAAGTTTAATTTGGATTGTGGATTTAGCTCTTTCCTCAAGTTTCTTCTCAGCATCAATGTTAGGAGAGTTGATGTATTCAACTAGAGTTGCAAGTTGATCAATGATGGGAGTTTCCTCATCAACATTGATATCGGGTACAACCTAAATTAATATCTCTCTAACATCTTCTAAAAATGATTTATGCTTACTCTCTTGTCTCAAATTTTCTTGTGCACGATTCATCATATCTTCATAGTGCTTCAGGGTCTAGGGTTCTCATGTCACATGTAGGAATTTCAATAACTTCATCTAAAGTGACCAGACCTTTACCATGTTTCTTCTTCTTCTTCTTCTTCTTCTCTTATGTGCTAGATGTGGGATATTTTCCACATGGAACTAGAGCTTTAGTCTTTGGATTTGACTATGCTTGCTCGATGGAGATACTTTCCTCCTTATCCTTCCCTTTAACTATACCCTCGATCTGAGGTCCTTGGGCTTCTGGCCTAGTGCTTGTTGTAGAATCATCTACATTTGTCTTTGTTTATTCTTCTTTATTCTCTGCCTCTTTTATTTTAGGTGTGGTTTTCTCCTTGTTATCTTTCTCACCCTGCTCTTTGGTAGTGTCTTTTTGTTGCTCAGGTGTATGTTCCTCAGGTTCCGCTTGAGTGGAAATATCAATGGCTTGCACCAAAATAGGTAAGTTACCCAATATATTCACTATAGTTGCCTCAATAGCTTTTTCTTCTTCTATGTTCTCAATAGTACTGATAGTAACATCTTCATCATCTTTAGCCTTATCATTAGGATCTCCTTTAATGATATCTTCAATTATCACTTCTTCATTCCTATTTATAACTAGCTGCTCAGGAGTATCCTATTTTTCTTCCTTAATATAGCCTTATGGATAGAATTCTTTTGCATAGGTTTCATCATCTGGCTTCTCAGTGTCAGAAATATGAATAGGATCTTTAGTTGGCCTTGGTGTAATAAGATCTTCATCATCCACATGTACACCTTTTCCACAACCCGTGACACTTTTCTTAGGAATTACTGCAAGTGCAGTTTCTTCTGCTTCAGTCTTTGAATTCAAAATATTTGTCCACAAAACTTTACTATCTTAATCAACATCTTCAAGTTTACCTCGCAATATATTCAATGATCTTCTTTTCATCAAAAATCTATTTTCATATTGTTTCATTAAATCCTCAATATCGGTAACTGAAAGATTGGACATTTCCAAAATTAGAGATCTTTCTCTCATCTTCTTCTCAGTATGCAAGGCATAAGTCCATGTTGCTGATACCTTCTCATATAAATCCTTAGGAATGTAACTTGAAAATTCAATAGGTAGTCTTCTGAATTTAATCATCATGCTGATGATTTCTTCTTCTACTTTTTCCTAATCTTTGGTTGACATATGTACATACAGATTCATTTTAGGGTGACCTAGTCTACCCGTTTCCTTTATATTCTTTATCATGTCATCTATTGGTTGACCTTTATTTACAACTACCTTAAATTGGCTAGAGTCTTCTTCTTCTTTAGATTCAATGTCATTCTTACCTCTTATTATCTTTCTCCTCTATTTAGGTGGCTTGGTGGATGCAATAGCACCTCTCTTTTTCTGGTAAGTCTTTGTTGTTGTTGGCCTTATAATTTTTGTAATGCCTCATTTTAGGGGTGGGGAAAAACCTATAGAGGATCTTTTCCTCACTCATGTGGGAGTCTATGCCCATTTCCTCTTCCCTCTTATCTTCACCGGTGCATCCTGAATTTCTTTATCTATCTTGGTATCCTCTTCATGCTCACTATTAATCATTGGTAGCTGTCCCTCAGTTTCTTATTCAACCAACTTCTTGGATTATTCTTCATCTTCACTAAATTTTTTAGTCAAAGTATCCTTCATTTTCTTGAATTTTCTTCCCACTTTTACTCCGACTAAGTTCATTTTGATTCTAAGCTTAGATTCTTCATAGGTTCCAAACCTAGTTGCTTTTGTATTTTTGGTCTCAACCAAGAGTGCCTTTATTGACTTAGAGGCTCGGTCAATATCAAGTTCATAGCCCATAGGGGGCAGCCATGTAGACCTTGGCTCAACTACTTTGATGAGAGTAGAGTCAACATCCACTAGAAAACAAATATCTTCCTTGTACTTTTCTACTAACTGTGCAGGTATCCTGCTCCTCTTATGCATTCTTTCTTTAAATTTACCAAAGTAATCATCCATTAATGCTTCAAAATGTTGACCCAAACTCTTTATATATTCACCAATTTGTATGATGACCAGTTGGTTTACATCCCATTCAACATTACCGACTAATTGAAAATAGTTTTATAGATAGAAAAAGATACATACAAGAAGTGAACCAAACTTACAAGTGTTGGTCTTAGCAACATAGTTAGTCATCATATTTTCTTCAAGTTGCTTCAGCATTAGCTCAACAAGGTCTAATTGTAAGCCTTTCTTGACAATTTTGTAAGCTATGTCAACTGCTCTACATGTGACACTGTTGGGCCTGCTTGATTGAAATATTTTATAAGTAATGAAATAGGCTCCAAATCTAGTTTCAGGATCAGTGATGGTGTTCATCCTCATGCCTCTATCATCCCACTTGGCTCCTATCAGTTTTTCAGTTTCACTCTTCGGTGGATTCGTTAGGGATTTTCTTTATCATTTGCTGGGTAACCGGTAGCCATGTGGATAACATATTTAGTGATTTTAATTAGTTCATCCAACCAAATCTTTCCCTCATGTACTCAGATGAGTATAACCCTAATCCACTCTATCTTGAACTCCTTTGGGAAATGAAGGGCATTAGTAAGACCTTTGATTTCTAGGTGTGTGTGTTCATCTTTCAGCTTTCTATCTTGGAATAGCTTTTGGTATGTGGATTGTAGCTCAAAATCTCTAATTTTTGTTATCTTGCAGTGGATGAAAGATAGAATGTCTTGGACAAACAAAACCCTAGGTGGTATGCTAAAAAAAATGCCTTTATGATCAATTTGTGGTGCAATCTCAAGATGTAATTTATATCTTGGTTCTTTATATATCGTGGACTTGATTAGTATGACCTTCTTGTCACTATCGGTCTTGGATTGTGAGTTCTTTAATGAGGATGTCATTTTTTCAACAATTTAGGGCTTCGCAACAACTATGTGTAAAAATCTTAGTTAGCTAAAAACTTACTTGAATTATTCTCAAACTGCTCGTGATGTGTTCAAATCATTATGAATGGCTTAGATTCTCCTCACTCAAATCTTGCTCAAATCTCTCTAGTTTTCTCTGGTTCATTGTGTGAAGAAATGAGTTGTCTTCATTGCATATTTATACCCCAAAAAAACTTTTCTCGCTCAAATTTTTATAATAAATGCTTCACCTACCATAGCTCGGTTAATACAAAAATGTTTGGTAATCTCTTTTAAAACTTTAGCTCGGTTGACACTAACATTCCTCAGTTGATTCTTTAACTCGGTTAACCTTAACACTTTCACCGACTAACAAACTTTCACTTGGTCATGCTTTTACTGACTATACACATTTCATGCTCAAAACATATAACACCCTAGTGTATCTTATTTCATGTTGATTTGATACTCATTCAATAGATTTAAGCAACTATTGTAAGATATGCCTAGTTAAAATTTAGTTCCCATACTTTCTTAAGTTTCTTAGGTGGAGGTGGTGAGATCACCCAATCCAAAGAATGAGGTGTCATCGACTGTTGTGCTTGTTTCAACATTATCATATGTTTCTCTTCTCCACATTTGATTCCTTATCCTCATGATTTCTTCAATGCTTTTCTCATTTGTATCAACATTCACTTTTGGTGCTCGGTCTCTGTAGTCTCTGCTTAAATGACCGACCTTGTGACAGTGCAAACATGCCATTCCTGTATTTGTCCAGTTTCTAGATTTTCCTCTCCAATACAATCTCATACAATTTTTTGCAATATGACCATATCTACCACATGTTGTGCAATTAACCCAAGTATTGTAATCCCAAGAGTAAGCATTACCTTGTCTTCTCGTTTGATATGTCTTGTTTTGTCTTTTCAGTTTCTAGACTTGCTTCATCTTTGTCCTTTATTCTTGTGATATATGTCCATGCATGTTGCAAGTATGAAAATACTTTTCCATGTATTGTCTCTTAGGTGATTTATTCAGCTTTGATCTACACTCATTTGGTTGATGTCCATATTTATTGAAATTTTAACAATAACCATCAAATTTAGGAGTAGATTTAGGAATACCATTTTCTTTGTTTATGCAAATATTTGATGTGTGACTTGGTTTTCCATAGTGATAGCATGAGAGCTTCTTTGGCCTTGGATTTTCATAGGCATCCTTTTGTTTAGCTTTTTTGGATGACTCTCCCTGCTCAATATAACCTAGACTAGTAGTGTTGTCAAGTCTTCTTTGACTATTTAGGAATTCATCCATCCTTTTAGTACTTTCTTATGCTTTCTTTATCATCTCATTATGCTATTGGTGAATCTTCACTTCATTCTTCAGTCTTTCATTTTCTTCCCTTAATTCACCAATTTCTTTCAATTTTCTAGAAACCTCACTGTTCACTTAGTTGACTTCTTGACTCATGAAAACCATCTCATTGGAAATTTCAAAATGATGCTTGGTAAGTCTTAGTATTTTAGATTTATTCTCTTCTAGATTTTTAGTCATTTTTCTTCTATCTTCAATAGCTAGATTCCTTTCTTGTTCACCCTGTCTTGCATTGTTCATGGCATCAATCATTCTTACTATTTGAGTCTCTTGACCAATTTGCAGTGCTTTCACTTGATTAGTAAGGTGTTAATTATTTTTAGATAGATCTAATATGGTTCCTTTAGATGCATCAAATATACTTCCAGATCAAGATCCTTTAGGTTGATCCTCTATCTCTTGTTCCTGATAATTAGTTTCATTGTGTCGAAATGCTAATTCCTTTCTTTTGATCAGTAAATATATCAGTTTCTCTTTGGATTCCTTAAATTTTTCCATGAGAATCTACATCTCCAATCTTTGATTTCAATAGTCTTATAAAGCTTATACCTTTCCATCTTTAAGATCTTTTCTCTTCAATGATTAAACTTCCTCAACAAGAGAACTAGCTCTGATACCAATTGTTAGGATTTAGTTGAAAAGTTTGTAAGGTTATTGATTCACCCGTCCCCTCTCAGTAAATCACCTTTCCATAATCCCAACATAAAGGATGGTTTGAAGGGCATAAAAGATACAAAGCTTTGGTGATTTCAAGAATGGAAATAGAATCCATCTTGCACATAAGGGAGAATTCTTTTGAAAGGAGGCTTGTTAATGCTAGAGGTTTTTCGGTGGTTGTTCCTTTCCATTAGTTAGTGTTGTCTTGTGCCAACCATTATTACTCTAACTTTCATGAAATTTGAGCCTTCAACAATTCTTTCATTATAAAAATTGACACTAAAAATATTTCCCAAGTACCGCGGTTGCTTGAAAGGAAGAAATTTGAGAATATATCAATAGAGACTGGTTGTAAATTTTACTATGGTAAGAAGGATTGGTGTTCAAGCTCTATTTCCAAGAAATGGTTGAAAAAAAGTGCAAATATCAACTGCCTTCAAACTTGAAAAGAAAATATCTCAAAGAGGAAATTTTTGACTTTGTTGTTCTGTTACATAAAGTCATTGACAGTGAAGAAAGAAAACATTTTAGAGAGAAAATTGCTAGCACTTTTTTTCTATTACATAGCCCGTCATTGGTAGTGAATATTGTAAAATATTTCACTTCTGGTTGTGTCAATTTATCTTAGCTATCTAGAATGAAAACACATATTTAGACTAGGCTAAAATTTTGTGTGAACGTTTGCATGACTAGATGGACACTTGAAAATTATCGGGTTTCTTTCACATGTCCTCTTTACTCACTTACATCCTTGCTAGTGTGCAAAGAATGTGGCCTAGTTTGCAAAACATGAATTCATCACTTAGTGACATACCTATATATGAATACTTCCCCAAACGGGAAAAAATAATGGAATGGAAAATTACCACTATGTTAATGATGATTTCCTTTGGATTATGGTAAATAAGATAGAAGGTTTTCCTGAACAGAGAATTTCTTTAGAATTTTTTTCCATGATAAAGTAGTATGGCAGTTATTTTATCCAATTTGATATATTTTCTTATATGAGAATTGGTGGTTATGTAAATGCACCGTTGAAATTGCCCAAAAATGCATCAAATTATTTTGTATTCCTAGAAATTTAGTTTCAGGTGGAAAAGGTAAATGTGAAACATATTGAGATGAAAAAGAAAGGACATTCCTTTCCCACTTCTCTTGCACAAATTTCATGTAAGAGTAATTTGATATTGCTAGAGGTGCTAAAAAGATTTTGGTGGATTTTCATTTCTAGTCATGGTTTCCTAGAATAAAATTTGACAACAAACATTATGCTAAAACATATTGTTATGGAGAGAGTCTATATCAACATAGACCACTCCTAAAAGACTATTGGGATGATTGTACAGATGAAACAAAAGTGCAAAAAAGAGACATAATGAGGTTAATGATAGATCAAGTTAGGAGTTTTCAACTAATGTTGGTTATCCCCAAATACTTTCTTGATGGTGGTTCACAATTGTCTAGAAAGAATGTTGTCCTGATGATGGTGCAGGTCCTTGTGCACAATTGGATTTTTTTGGTGATTGGAATATATACATTAAAAATAGGACCTTGTATGCAATAAAAATTAGAAAGAAATGGATCAAAAAAAAAGAAAGAATGTTGCCTCATAGTCCTCTCAACATACTCCAATTGATAAACAAGGGATCTATGAGGGGCCCAAATCTCAAAATCCCCAATCATTTCAGGATATTCCATTCACAAAATGATTTCATAATTATGGGGGGTGGAGACGAACCTAAGCATCATGAAAAGTTGAAGGCGACTTGTTTATAAGAAACAAAAACACCATCAAGAAGATATAATGATGAAAGAGGTATACCCTCTAGTTTTCTACTAGCCCAAAATTTTGGAAATGATGATGCATCTAGTTTTGATAGTGTGACACTTATTTTAAATCAACTTGATGGAGATAATATTTTAAATACTTTTTTTGATACGTATGATATCTCTCTGATTGGTGATACACCACCTAGATATTCTATTATTGTTCAATCAAATAATACTATTTTTTTTAATGCTTGGGTATCCTTTGAAAGTGCTTCTCCTTCTTGGATAAAAGAAGTTGTCAAAAAAGAAGAGGAGATATAGCTCTACTATTGATATTAAAATTGACATTGTGGCCAAGTTTTTAGAAGAAACCTCCAAATCCAAGAAAACTAGGAGAATGTCAAGGATGATTGTTGATCCAACTATAGACCACAAGTTCTTGGAAATAGAAAATCCTATGGAAAACAACAATGAGTGTGAAATCATAGAGAGAGATTTCAATGTGAGCATAATAGACACATGCCATACAAGTTCAAAAGGTGATATTTATCATGCCAAGGTCTTGATAATTGTCTAATCTAAGATGGTAAGAGAGGAGGAACATAAAATCTTAAAGCTTTAGAGCCAACTAAATGCTTTCATTTCCCTCATTCAACATGTTTTGCAAGATGATCTATCAATTCTTAAAAATATGACCATTTCAATACAAGGCTTAGAGTTTGATGAATTAAAAGAGATTAAAAGATGATAATCTATTACAAGAACAATTGATAAATGGGTGGTAAAATTAACTGTTGATGCATTATTATACATTGAAGAGACTATGAGAGTATACATCCAATTGCTGGAAAAGGTGAAAACTCTAACTATGGATGGACAAACTGTGTCAAAGGAGAGGAATAGTTTAACAACTATTTCCACAAAATTGTATGAATTGTCCAAAATGCATTTTTTGATCATGGTTGCAAAAGGAATTATCAAAAAATTTGAGGAAAATAAAATAATTTTATGGACAAACATGTTGGAATGGAAAGTATTGTTACTTATCGATTTAGAGAGAGATAGAATCCAACATTCAAAGTTTTTATTCAGATTTGGGTGATTTGAAAGACAACTTTAATGGTTAGAGGTTGATGTATTTCAAGGAGATGAAGCAAACATGATCAACACTGGGGAGGTCAAATGGTGTTTCCAATCCAAGCTTTTTCAAAAATTATTTCTATATAATCAGGCCTCCATTCTCGCAAGAAGGATCCCAATATTTTCTTAGTGTAACACTATCAAATTGATTATTATTTAAATTCATTTGAAATCATTGTTAGATAGTTAATTTTTTTGCATTAATCATTTGTTTAGGCATTACAATCTTTGTTAAGTAGATAGTTTATTTTATTTTATCATCATTGCATCTCAAGCATAGGAACATTTCATTTCATTGCTTAAAATGGATTAATCTTAGTTCATTAGATGAACTCTAATTTGGATGAAGTTGTATTTGCATAATAAATTATCTCTTAAATCCTTCATTTAGATAGAGTCTAGAGTCACTAGATCTTGCAATGGCCTGAGAGAAAATCCAGACTCCTATCTACTAGAAGGCAATAAGTTGTCTTGATTGATTTCGGCTTCATTTAAGTTATTTTCATTATTTAGATCAGTTATTTAAGGATTCATTTAAGTGTAGTGTAGTCACTTCACACTCACAGTTCCTTTGTACAGACATGGTCAACTATTGACTGTTATAGTGAGACTAAGCCTATTTGAGCTTGATTTTTTAATCTGAGACAAATGAACATTCATCCATAACTTTTGAAAAATACATAATTAGAGAAATTGCTTCAATAATATTGTACATGCAAAATTATGGACGTTCTTCCCAATTTGTATGAAGATCCAATGGGTCAAACAAAAATTATGGTCTTTTTACCAAACCTTCATTCTTGAATAGGACTGTTAGGGAGATTTTCTTTTTATACCATTCAAATGATCTAATCTTTAGGACTGTTAATAATGAAAAATATGTGAAATAAAATTGTATTGCCATCAATTTATAAGTTTTATACTTGTATCATTTCATATGAAATTATACCAATAAAATTATGGACTCATTTACATAGAGAAAATACACAAAAACTCATTGTGATTAAGCCCAATCTTCCCAATCTTCCCAAACCTATAAACCCTCCAAATTACAAAAATAGTTTTAGGATATCTATGCCTTTTACAACTTATTTCCCTCTCAATACATTATTATGACCTAATCAATTTATAATTTAATTTTAAATTATAATTAATTAAGATTATAGGGATTCAAGAGTAAAATTAAGTATTAATATCATTTTTAAATGAATGTTAAGTAATACTTATATAATGAGGTAATTTATATTGAGATATTTGTAAAAGAGAAAAATAAATCATCAACGTGACATAACTAGATTCATCAAACATATTTCATTTGTGTGTTCTATATCATTTTGTTTTGTGGGTGTGCATATTGTCCATTCAAGTAGAGTGTTTCTCGAGGTGGATTTTATCTTTTGGACTTGGATTATTTATGGTTTTATACCTTTTTCTCTTTGGGGTTATATTGTGGAAATTTCATAACCATTTTGATGTCACGATTGGTTCATGTGTGATTTTGCTTACATCTGTGAGTTATGTTATATTTTATGTTGATTCCTCAATCATTATTTTATTTGACCTCAAGAGGTGAAAACTATTATTGTGTTAAGTTTTGTTTTCAATTTAGTCACCTTGTTTCTTCTATTGAGACTTTTCTATGTCTAAATGATGGATTTTTGAATTATGTTTTACTCCATGTTTGGAGAGAGATGTTGGAGATTTGCCAGCAGGCTAGTATTGACTGTATGTTTGTCATTGATGACAACATATGAAAAGTAGCATGCGTGGAAGTCTTATGCAGTAAGAATTCAGTATATATAGCATTGATATGATATCTGCATGATATCATAGGTGCAGAGGTTAACTATTAGTACAGACAGTTATATAGCAGCTTGTGTCAGCAGTGTTCCTGACAGAGTAACAGACAATGTTCTGTGTATGGTTGTTGGTACAATTATCATGGAGCCTTGCGCACTTGGATATATGTTGAAGACATGTTAGTGATGTTTTAGTCATGGACACATAGTCTGTTGATTAGTAGAAGTGAAGTTATGTAGTCGCTATTCACAAGTAGCAGTTTCTTATGTTTATTCAGAAGAGCCGATAGAGATTTTATTGGTTCTGGAGTTGCACCTATCCTGTGGGTATGAACCCTTGGATTTAAGCTTAGAGGAAAGTTATTGATGTTCGGTTAAGAGTGCATGAAGTAATTCAGCTTCAGGAGAAAGATCCAATTATTTTGGTAGAGCCGACAGTGTGTAGCATGCGTCGACAATTATCTTATTGGACAGGTCCCAAAAAGTGTTGCGTGCTTAGTAGAGCCAACTGAATTATTATTGAAGTTTGTTATGGATTCTCTATTATGATTTCAAGGTGGTTCTAATAGGCCAACTTGATTATATCATTTAGAGGAAAGATATTTATAGGCAGTCATTTGTGATTTCTTGAGTGTGGTTCATAGTTGATTAAGAAGAGCAAAGCAGAGTGTGCGAAGTATTGAGCCATCAGAAGAAGGTCTATGTTACCAAGTAAATTATTTGTGCTATACATTGGAACTAATCCATATAGCAGGTTAAAGTTTAGTTCACCAAGATCTAGATATAGTGTGTATCTGTTAAACATAAGGTTGTAGCTTTCACCCCTTTGAGAAGTGTGCTCTCAGACAGTGCGTCCTCTCCCCTAATAGGGACTATTGTAAAAGAATCCTAATAGGGTCTGACCATTAAGTAGGTCTACTATACTAAATATATTATAAAGTAACTCCTAATAGGGTTAAGGGTCTTCTAACAAGGATCATAATACACTAGTGCAGAATATTAGTGGGTTTCAATTCTCACCAGGGTTTTTACCTATTTGGGTTTCCCTATAACCAAAATATTGTGTTGAGTTCAAGTGTTCTTTCATTGTGTTTATGCTTTGTGTTTAAGTATACTTAATTGGATAAAGAATTGAAACTTGTAGATAACTGATTCACCCCCCTCTCAGTTATCTCTTGGGACTATTCCTAACAATTGGTATCAGAGCCAAGTACCTCAGAGAGAAAGTTTAACAGCTTGAGGTTAATCAGATGGCTTACTTTAGGAAAGAAAGTCCTAAGTTTGATGGAGAGAATTATCTTGATTGGAAGAACAAGATGGTGACCCATTTGCAGTGCATTTCTTTTGAAGTTTTTGATGTAACTATCAAAGCAGTCAAGATCCCTTCCTTGGAAGACCTTGCAAAGGATGATGCTATTGATAAGAAAAAGGAATTATTGCTTCCTAATGAAATAGCCAAAGAAGCTCTTATTAACGCTCTATCTGATGGTGAGTTTTCAAAAATAAAAAAGGTAGATACAACCCACAAAATATGGAAGCACCTAGAAGACATATTTGAAGGAGACAAACAAGAAAAGGATACGCACAGAAAGACATGGAAGAAAAGATACAATGCATTAGAGATGTTTCTTGAAGAAAATATTAGAGTTTACAATCAAAGGATAAATGAAGCAGTTGTTGGAATCAGAAATAATGGTGGAGAAATTTCAAAGGACATTATGGACAAGTTAATGACTACTCTCACTCCTGAATATGAAAGCAAGATCAACATCCTTGATGAGACCATGTAGCTTACATCTAATTTCAAGAGAGAGACCTTGATCAAAAAAATCTTAGCTTTTGAGATGTCAAGATTGAAGACAGAACCAAAGAGTGAAATAGCCTTCAAAGCAATAGTTCATGGTAAGAAATCAGCAAACACTTCTGGTAATTTTGATGATGATGATGAAGAAAAAACTCTAGATGATTTCATTGCTATGATTTCCAAAAGAGAAAAGAAAGGAAAAGGTAAATATGAAGGTCAATTTCCATTTAAGTGCTTTTCATGTAATAAGATCGGTCACTTTGCATCTAAGTGTCCTACTAGAGCTAGAAAGTTCAAAAAAGATTACAAGTCTAAGTATTCTAAGGAATGTTACTATGCTGGAGATGGAGTTTCAGATGATGAATTAGGTGAAGAATAAATTGGATTCATTGCTATTATAGACAAAATGAATAATAAGACAAATCATAAAGATGAGAAAGAGGAACAAGAGCTAGCATTGATTTCCCAAGCTGATATAAGGACATACTGGATTATAGACAGTGGTTGTTCACATCACATGAAAGGTGATCAAAATAGATTTGTTCATCTGGACAAATACAATGGTGGTATGGTTATATTTGGAGACAACACTCCTAAACCCATAGTTGGTAGATGAGCCATCACCTTGGAAGGAAAGAATAGTACTGATGATGTTCTTTATGTTGATGGTTTGAAACATAACCTTCTCAGTGTTGGATAGTTACTTGGTAAAGGCTATTAGTTGGAGTTTAAAAATGACAAATTCATCATTAACAACAAGGATGGTGTTATGATTGCAACGGGCTTAAAGACCAAAGGTAATGTTTTTCAACTCAATTCAGAAGCAAGTTGTTTTGTTGCTAAAATTGATGACAGTTGGTTGTGGCACAAAAGACTATGTCATATCAACTTTGATAACATAGTAAAGATAAGCAATGTAAAGGCAGTAAGAGATCTACCTAGCATAGAAAATCTAGTTGATACTACATGTAGGGAATGTGTGATGGGAAAGCATGCGAGAAATTCATTCAGGAGCAAGCACAATTTAGCAGAGAACAAGTTAGATCTGATTCATACAGACCTATGTAGTCCAACTCAAACAAGATCAAACTATGGTGAAAGGTATTTCATTTTGTTTGTTGATGATTATACTAGGATGATATGGGTTGCATTATTAAAAGATAAGTCAGAAGAAATTGAGAAGTTCAAAATATTCAAAGCTCAGGTTGAGAATGAATCTGGATTAAAGATAAAATGTTTGAGATCAGATAGAGGAGAAGAATTCACCTCTGACAGATTCTATGAGTATTGCGAAGAACATGACATAAAGATATAGTTAAGTGCACCTAGAACCCCTCAGTAGAATGGAATTGTAGAGAGAACAAATATGATCATCCTTGATACAGCGCGCACCATCATGATTGAAGGAAAAGTTGCACACACCTATTGAAGAGATGTGGTCAATACAACAGTATACACTATCAATAGAATTCAATTGAGGCCAGGCATTGACAAAAAACCATATGAGCTATGGTTTGGTAATGTTCCCACAGTAAAATACTTTAGAATCTTTGGAAGCAAGTGCTACATCAAGAGGGATGAAGTAGTAGGCAAGTTTGATGCAAGAAGTGATGAAGGTATTTTCCTTGGTTACTCTACTAAAAGTAAAGCTTATAGATGTTTCAATTTAAGATTGAAAAAGATCATTGAAAGTGCTCATGTTAAGATAGATGAAAAGTTTATGGTTCAAGAAAGATATCATGATTACTCACCCATGATTGAAGAAGAACCTAGACCCTCCACTAGTGAAATAGTTATTGAAAAAATGTTTGACAGTATTGATGTGTTATTAAATGACCCTGAGACAAGTGAAGAAGGTAATCCTAAGGTTGATGAGTCAGCATCACCTAAAGTTCCAAAGTTTGCATCTAGAAATCATTCCAAGAAAGACATCATTGGAGATCAGAGAAGCCAAGTCATAACAAGATGACAAGAAAAGAACTCAGCTAGTAGTGAAGCAGTATGTTTACTATCTCAGATTGAACCCTTAAGTGTTGAAGATGCATGTAATAATTCAGATTGACATGATGCTATGAAAGAAGAACTTGTTCAGATTGTTAAGAATGATACTTGGGAACTGGTCCCAAGACCTAGTGATAAGAATGTGATTGGAACAAAGTGGATATTCAGAAACAAGATGAATGAAGATGGTATAGTAATAATAAATAAAGCAAGGTTAGTATGTAAGGGATATGCGCAAAGAGAAGGCATTGATTATTTAGACACATTTGCACCTGTGAGTAGATTAGAAGCTATTAAGTTGTTTCTAGCTTATGATATAGTCAAAAAATTCAAAGTTTATCAGATGGATGTCAAGTCAGCATTCCTAAATGGAGATTTGAAAGAAGAAGTATACATTGAACAACTAGAAGGATTCACCTTATTAGATAGACTTGATATGGTATGTAGATTGAAGAAGGCCCTCCATGGACTTAAGCAAGCCCCTAGAGCATGGTATGAGAGACTAGATGGATATCTAACAAAGATTGGATTCAAGAAAGGAGCAAGAGATTGTAATCTATTCATTAGAGAGACATATGAAGGTATACTACTTGTAGCTATATTTGTTGATGACATTATCTTTGGAGGTAATGACAAACTAAGTGCAGAATTTGCCAAAGAAATGCAAAATGAGTTTGAGATGAATATGATTGGTCCTATCAAATACTTTTTGGGACTAAATGTGCAGCAGACAGAAAATTGAATTTTTATTAATCAGTCCAAATATGTGAAAGAGATACTGAAGAAATTCAAGATGGATGATTGCAAGCTAGTAGGAACACCTATGATCACTAGATGCAAAATTACAAAAGAAGATGACTCACTAGCAGTGGATACATCATTGTACAAGTCTATTATTGGTAAACTCATATATCTTACTCAAACTAGACTTGATATTTCCAATGCAGTTGGCATAGTTGGAAGATTTGTAGCAGAGCCTAAACAAAGTCACCTCATGGAAGTAAAGAGAATATTCAGATACTTGTAGGGCACTATAGATTATGGTCTATGGTATCCTAATTTAGAAAATGTTGAGCTTCATGTATACACTGATGCTGATTGGGCAGGATGCGTAGATGATAGAAAGAGTACATCAGGTGGAGCAGTGTTTCTTGGTAATAGACTTGTCACTTAGACAAGCAAGAAACATAATTGTATTTCTCAGTCAATAGTAGAAGCGGAGTATGTTGCAGCAGCCCTGAATTGTTCTACAATTGTTTGGATCAAATAGATGATAAAGGATTTTGGAATTCAGATTGATTATCCTATTGTTATTCACTGTGATAACACTAGCACCATCAATATGTCTAAGAACCCTGTGATGCATGCAAAGACAAAACACATTGAGATCAAGTATCACTTCCTAAGAGAGAAAGAAGTCAATTTGGACTATGTGAATACTAAAGGTCAGTTGGCAGATATATTCACAAAGCCCTTGCCTAAAGATACTTTTGAGTATCTCAGGGAGAAGTTGGGAGTAATTTCCTTCCCTGATTCTACTTAAAAGAAGAAGGAAAGGCATCAGTCCTCAGGGATTGATGGAAGGTTGACTACTCTACCTCAGGAGTAGTACCATTGCTTAAAATGAATGGCACCCTTTGCCATTGATTTCAAAGGGGGAGTAATACATAGTCATGAAAAACAAAAGTAAAAAGGAGTATTATACTAAGGGGGAGTAGTATTTTGTTATGACAACAGTTCAGTTGAGGAAATGGAGAATGTTGGAAAATATTGTAGTAGATGGAGGACTCACCTTTGGGGGAGTTTTGAAGAGGAAATGGAGAATGTTATAAAAGAAAGTTCATTTGCGTTGGTGGTGGTTTTTCATTCCACATGTTGCCATCAATGCCAAAGGGGGAGATTGTTGGAGATTTTCCAGTAGGCCAATACTGACTGTATGTTTGTCATTGATGAAAAAATATGGAAAGTAGCATGTGTGGAAGTCTTAAGCAGTAAGATTTTAGTATATGTAGCATGGACATGATATCAGCATGATATCTTGGGCACAGAGGTTAACTGTTAGTACAGACAGTTATATAGCAGATTGTGTCAGCAGTGTTCCTGACAGAGTAATAGACAATGTTTTGTGTATGGTTGTCCGTATAGTTATCATGGAGCCTTGCATGATTGGATATATGTTGAAGACATGTTAGTGATGTTTCAGTCATGGACGCATAGTCTGTTGATCAGTAGAAGTGAAGTTATGTAGCTGCTATTTGCCAGTAGTAGTTTCCTGTGTTTGTTCAGAAGAGCCGACATAGATTTTATTGGTTCTGGAGTTGCACCTATCCTTTGGGTATGCGCCCTTGGATTTAAGCTTAGAGGAGAGTTATTGATGTTTGGTGAAGAGCGCATGAAGTAATTTAGCTTGAGGAGAAAGATCTAGTTGTTTTGGTAGAGCCGACAGTGTGTAGCGTGCGTCTACAATTATCTTATTGCACAGGTCCCAAAAAGTGTTGTGTGCTTAGTAGAGCCGACTGAATTATTATTGGAGTTTGTTATGGCTTCTCTATTATGATTTCAAGGTGGTTCTAACAAGCTGACTTGATTATATCATTTAGAGGAAAGATATTTATAGGCAGTCATTTGTGATTGCTTGAGTGTGGTTCATAGTTGATTAAGAAGAGTAGAGCAGAGTGTGTGAAGTGTTGAGCCATCAGAAGAAGGTCTATGTGACCAAGTAAAGTATTTGTGCTATACATTGGAACTGATCTAGACAACAGGTCAAAGTGTAGTTCACCAAGATCCAAATATAGTGCGTATCTGTTAAACAGAAGGTTGTAGCCTTCACCCCTTTGAGTAGAGTGCTCTCAGACAGTGCGTCCTCTCCCATAATAGGGACTATTGCAAAAGACTCCTAACAGGGTCTGACCATTGAGCAGGTCTACTATACTAAATATATTGTAAAGAAACTCCTAATAGGGTTAAGGATCTTCTAACAAGGATCATAATACACTAGTGCAGAATATTAGTGGGTGTCAATTCCCACTGGGGTTTTTACCTATTTGGGTTTCCCCGTAACCAAAATATTGTGTTGAGTTCAAGTGTTCTTTCATTGTGTTTATGCTTTATGTTTAAGTATACTTAATTGGATAAAGAATTGAAACTTGTAGATAACTGATTAAGCCCCCCCCCCCCCGCTCAGTTATCTCTTGGGACTATTCCTAACAAGAGATTCTATAGATGATCATTGATCTTGTGATATGAAACTATGAGAATTGGTAATTTTTTTATTGAGATGTCCATTATGGGGTGGATAGTTTGGATCCTGATATAGGATGTGATATTATTTATTATGCTCTAGTACCTTCTTTGGTGATTTTCATAATTTGATGATTTATGAGAGGTCTTTTGAGGTTATTGGTTTCGCCTTCTCATTGTTTCTTTTTAGTTGGAACTTTAGGAGAGGATAAATAGGTACATCTTAGGGGAGTGTCTTACAATAGGAGTTCGATGCTCAAAGTGGCCAGTTCCAGGGTAACCTATTGTAAGTTGGTAATAACTAATAAATTAATAATAAAATTTGGGGATAACATTAAAGCCAAGATTACTTATGATGTATCACCCATGCCTTGATAACTTATATAGGATAAGGATGAGAGTTGGATGATACCTAGAGAGTAGGTACGATTAGATTCCTCATCTTCATGAGAGGGTATTTTAGTTCCACATGGGTCATGTTGAGGGCTCAGAGTCCAGAGTGACCAGTTCAGGGTAACTCAACTAGATAATGCTTGAGGGTCCAGAGTCTAGAGAGACCAGTCCAAGATAACTCTAAGTAGATGACCATGTGATGACACTCCCATAATATGTAGCCCAAGTCTCCTTTGTAGGTTCTTTTTCGTTTGGTGTTTAGTATTTTGGTAATTACTAATTTTTTGGTATTTATTATTTGTTCTTTATCATTATTTTGTGTACTCTTGTGTTGACCTATGATTTATTGTGTGTCTCGATCATGCCTATTTTGTCGACCTTGTAATCTTGAATTCTTGTATCTTTACATTAGCCTATCTTTTATTTGGTGTGGGCATGATGTTTATCTCCTCAACACGGTAGGGTGGACCTTTGGGTTCCATGTGGTTAGGTGGTAGTGATTATTTCTACCATTGAGATCCAACATTCGTGCTATTGTGCTTGGATAATCCTAGATGTTGTTACTATGTTCATTTCTTTGAGATTTCTTATTGTCATCATGAGATGATGTCACCATGTATTCTACTATGAATTGATTTGACATTCATTTAGGAGATGTATATGTACTTGTATTATATTATAACTTGTGGTTCATTATTGTGATCCCCGCGACATGTACAGTGGAAGATGTACTATATGTGTGCCATGATGTATCAATTGTATCCCATTGATTGTACTTTTGTTTATATTAATGTGGTGAATGTATCTTGATTCCTTCTATTCAATGTATATATGTTAGTTTCCTTATTGATATGTGTTCATTTCATTATGGCTAATTAAAGAGTTATAAATATTTTATTTGGGTTTTAAAATAAATGTAAGATATATCATGTGATTACATTATGGTTGTTCTTAGTAGTTTAGTTAATGTAGCTAAAAGTAACTATGTCTTGGAACCCTTGAGATAGTTAATTGAGGTTGTGAACATTAGTTTAATGGTTCATCATGTGTTAATAATGTTACTTGCACTTATATTGTACTTGCTTCTGCATTTGTGTTGTTGAATGTTCTTATGTATTGTTTATGTATGTTTAACATTTAAGAAAAAAATTATTGCATCAACTTAGTGTCAAGATTAGGTTAATTTCTCATGAGTTCTCTGGTAGGGCGTTACAGTTGAAGTTGGACCCCATGGATCTCAACTTTATCATTTGTTTATAGTTGTTATTGACAACTTGACTAAAACTGTACTTCACCTTTTATGCTTCTATTGAATAGTTTGGTCCATCCCATTGCTCATAGTACATGTTTCATCTACCTTTAGACAATATGATTGTAAAAAAATATTCAAATTTTATTAGTTTACTAATCATTATCTTATATTTTTTTTTAACTAAGAATGTACATCTTTTACAGTTAGATTACATCTTGTTCAATTGATGCACATCAAAGGCTATGAGCATAACTATATTTCAATACAACATACTTTAAAAATAAAGAAGGTCTCCCCTAAATATCACGGTAGGAGAAAAGGTGTGAAATAAGTTATTTCTTACACACCAAATTTTATTCAGCTTAGACTTTGTTCTTCTAAACATTATAATACAGCATATTATATCATTTAAATGACTTTCTTTATTCTATTCAACAAGTTGAAGGACATTTAGGTTGGACATATTCATTTGTTTCCATATGAGTTGGATTAAAAATTATGCGTGAGAGTAAATGGCACGCCAGTGAGATCATCTTGCACTAGCTTGCAAATGGGTTTGCTTAAGGCTTTCATTCCAATATTTGATATATAAATTTATTATTAAACAACTATAAAATCATTCCAATGGCCCATCATGGGCGACCTAATGCAATGGCTTTGCTACTAACAACAAGAAAAAACAAAAAAATCTCACCAAATAGATAAAGTTGAACATTATAAAGTCATCTAAGAAATTAATCTCATCTGGTGCAACGTAAACAAAAACCATAAACTAAACATCCAAGAAAGAATCAAGTTGTATACATTGGGTATTAAAAAAACCTAGAATAATCACATGCATTTGAAAAAATGGGAGACAATATTGAGCAGTTGATGTATTAATTTGACGTAACATACATTAATAAATGTTACTTCTTCAATATATTGAATTAGGTCTTAATATTAGAGATTAGACACAGCTCTTCATGACAGCATGCTCACATATGAGTGATAGAAGATGCAAGCTGTCTAAAAGAGATATTGATGTTACGTTTTACATTCCTAGATCTTCTGATAATCTATTTATGTAGATTTATAAACATTTTAGCTAATTTTTTTATTTATGGGATCCATTGATTCAGAGAATATAGAAGCTCTAAATGATAATGTCTTAACCACCGTTTATAAGAAGGGTATACAAATTTATTTTCTTTTTTTTTATGCAATGCGAGTTTTTAAATTAAATTATAATAAATGATTAATTTACTATATCTCTTAGCATGTATAAAAAGAGTAATTATATTGAAAAAAAAATATATTGTAACTGTCTTAATGAAAAATTTTCAATTTAAATTTGGTAAGTTAAAATTTTTAATATACTATTTGTATTGTCTTATTAATGTTCATAGGTGTTTTAATAGTATAACTTACTAATATTGAAAGTGGCAATGTAGGGAGCATCATATGATGTACAAAATTGATGAACTTAATTATGTATATTTTCTGTACTTTATTCTTAATCTAATATAAAAAAAAGTTAAAAAAAGTTAATGTTAATATTAATAAACATTATAGAAACACAATAGACATATATTTGTTTAAAACTAAAAGTATAAGTCAATTGTTCAACTCATTTGTAAGTTGTGTTTCTTGTTTTAATTGTTCTATTTCTACTTGTGAAAGGTAATATCTTATTTTTCTTAATTTAGTAATAAAAAAAGTATAAATAAATAAATAGCTCTGGAATAAATTAAAATAACTCGTCCAATAAAAATCAACATTATAAATAAAATGGTTCTTGTATCAAGATTTTTTGAATTTTTTTTAAAAAACAAAATAATTCTTTAGTGAAAAATTAAAGAACAATTAAATAATATCTAAAATTACGAGTTCTTAACTAAATATTCAAATTGTTAAGACTTTATTGAATATCCTTTGTAATCTTTTGTAAGAGGTTTCTGGTACCCATTTAAAACTTGTTTTTACCTTAATCCAAAACTAAATTTTAAAATGCAAAGTATTTATGTCTAATTATCTAATTATTTGTTTAGAGGGATATTAAAAATGACATTTATATAAATAATGTAATGAAAATGCTTTTGTTATTATACAAATTGAATAAAAGTATCATTTGAATGCTTATAGACACTTGATTTAACTACAAAGTTCATGTTGCTGTTATGTTTCTAGGTAAGATTGTGTGCAATTTTTTGACATCAATGTTTAGGATCACACTCCATGATCTATATGAAAGAGTTTAAGAATACAAAGTTTATATTGTAGACATCTAAATGATATCTAACTCAAATCTTCTATGATAATAATAATTAAAAATATTATAAGAATGTACAAAATTCTATAAATACGAGATTATCTAAAACTATGAGATTAGCCCAAGCAAAAAAGAAAAAGATCAAATATTTATCTCTCTATTAATAACTGACAGTCAAATATTATTTCCTTCCAAAGGCAATCGGAGTAGCATAGATATAATAGCTTTCAATTGTATACGAACTCTGAAATTCCAAAGAAAGTCATGTCCATTGTCATTCCTTTTGTTTCTTATGTTGTCCTTACTACAACTCTTCACAGCGTACGCCAGCCCTTACACAAGCATCTTTATTTTTTCAAAAAATTCTTCTCAAAACTTATTATAGATACTTAACACGTATATTCATTGTATATATCTTAATTCATTTGCTTATATAAATTGAAGTAGAGAGTTACATAGGATACCAGCTTAGCTTATTATAGATACTTAACACGTATATTCATTGTATATATCTTAATTCATTTGCTTATATAAATTGAAGTAGAGAGTTACATAGGATACTAGCTTGCCATCACTGAGTTTGAGAGAGCTTTGTACACACAAGTGGCCAACTTTAACACATTCCTTTCAGTCCAGCAATGCTGATCTTTTACATAGAAATTATTAGGGTTGGGGTGGTCCAAACTAATGAACTGTTGCACGTGAATGTCTAGTCATTGTGTAATGTTTCTTAGGAAAGTGTTTTACATGGGTGGTCCCTTTTCTTAAGCTCTTTTGGTATCCCAAAGTCTTCTTCTACATTTGGATGGAAGTGCATATCTTTTGGGTTAGTTGGAATAGGGTTTTGGGTACTTGTCTCTCTAATATTGTCATAGACTTGCATGGAAGTGCGTATCTAAAGAGTGGGCACTTTAGGGTGGGTTGAAATAGATTCATGGGTTCTTGGGTATTGAACCTTGTAATATTGTGGAAATAATTGAAGTTAAGATTAGAAGATTTGATGTTTAAATGGGATTAATGTAATCATGGTTATAACTTTTTTTTCTAATTTATCATTTTTCTAATTTATCAAACATGATTATAGATACAAATGCACCAACATTATATTGCAAATGAACTAATGTTCTTCATAGTGATTTTGTGTTGAGGTTCACCCTCTCTTTCATGATCACTATTAAAAAATTGCTTTAAGATATGATGATTTTAGACGATTTTTAGAAAACATTAAATACTATTGGTGGTTACATGTCTTATAAGATAGACCAATATTATTAACATTATCTTGATCATTATCTCTCATCAAAGGATTGATGATAAGGGGCTAGGGGACCTTATTAACTCTTGGCTACTTTAGATTAATGTAATCATGGTTCTAAAATTTTGTTCCAATTTTTCAAACATAATCATAGATATGAATGCATTAACACTATTGTGAATGATCATGACACCCTTCATAATCATTCTCTATTGAGCTTCACCATTGCTTTCATGATCACCATAAAAAAATGTTCTAAAATAAGACAATTTTAGATGATTATAAGAGAACAGTGAAGTTAAGATTAGAAGATTTGATGTTTATAGAGGATTAATGTAATCATGGTTATAAATTTTTCTTCTAATTTATCAAACATTATTTTAGATACAAATGCACCAACATTATATTGTAAATGAACTATTATTCTCCATAGTGATTTTGTGTTGAGCTTCACCATCTCTTTCATGATCACCATAAAAAATGTTCTTTAGATAAGATGATTTTAGACCAATACTATTGTGAATGATCATGACACTCTTCATAATCATCCTCTATTGAGCTTCACCATCGCTTTCATGATCACCATAAAAAATGTTCCAAAATAAGACAATTTTAGATGATTATAAGAGAACAATGAATATTACTATTGGTGAATACATGCTTTTTAAGATAGACCAATATCATAAACATTATCTCAATCATTATCTCTCACCAAAGAATTTGATGAAATCCCTATTCTACTTGGCTAATGAGTAGAGACCTAGATTGATGGTCTTTTGAATGATTTTTTAATGTTAGGGCTACACATTAAATAGGGTTTCTATCAAATATACTTGGAGGTGGTTTGTAAAGGCATCCTGAGGCCTCTTGTAATGAGTTAAGAGACCTTATGTATGAAACAATGTGCAATGTAAAAGAAAAATTCTTACACGGATTTATCTAAAAGATCCCTTAATTATATTGTTGGTCTTGAAATGTAGGGACAAGTCCAATGATCACAGATGACCATAGATTTTTCTAGTACAATGGCAAACTTGTATCATGAAATGTGTAGATTATTTTTCTTCACTTTACCTTATGTATCTTTGTTTATTATGTGTCCTTTAATATCTAAGGGCCAACAATGTTTATAAATGTATTTGTAAAATTGTCATCTTTTTACTCGGGGATACCTTCTCCTTAGTCAACATGTAAAAAATACAGATAAATGCTAAAAGACAAATCTCTTCAGTCATGCATATGTTCTTAAGATGTTCATGTGGAACTGGATTTCTTTTTATTGTACCTAATATAAATGCTTTTACTTCTAAGAATGAAAAAGAATTCAATAATATTCAATTAGTTTCTTGATCTATAAAAATAATGTATTAAATATCTTTAAATATAAGGATGTAATAACACATTGCAGATTTCTTAACTTAGCCTTATGCAAGAAGGGTAAAGGCTAGAGTTGATTAAATCTGAATTTAGATAAGATGACTCTATAATCACATGGACGTTTATATGATAACAAGTTCATTCTACATATAAAAAGTGGTGAAATCGAACTGAGTAATATATATATTAAAAGGAGCATGCATACACATATATTAAAAGGAGCATGCATACACATATATGTAATAAATATATTGATAACATAAATAAATAAAAATATACAAACATACAAATAATAATAAAGAATAAATAATAAATATATGCAATATAAAAAAAATAACTTTAAAAATCAAATTATACATAAATTTATATCATTTGTCAAAATGTTAATAGTGCATCAACATACTTTCCTAGATGAATTATTAAAGCGAATGTTATTAAAGGGAATTTCTTATCTATTTAATAGTGACAATGAAAGGAGACAATGAAATGCCAGTGGAATAATAATAAGTTGAAGTTCGTTTGATTCCAATGAGGGCATGCTTTCCCACGAGTGATTGACAATATAAGAATTAAACTATTGATTGAGACCGAGATTATAGTGACATGAGCATTTTAAAATAACTATTTAGTTTTTTATTTTAATTTTTTAATTGTATTTTCTGTTTAGTTAATTCAAAATTAATTTACAAGATTAATTGTGTATTTGTAGTGTTATGTGTAATAGGCATTTTAATTAGAACTTGAATTTTGTAAGATGTTTGATTTGGGAATTTTTTTTAGTTATATTTAGATTTTTTTTAAGTCAAAGTATAAGTATCTATTTTTTTTTATGTATATATATATATATATATTGATTAAATTATCTAGTAGTAATTTTTTTATTTTTATTTTATTTTATTTTTTAATTGTATCATTTTTTACTAATTTACTTTTTGAAGTTTTTTGCTATCTAGATTGAACTCTGTGGTTTGATTTGACTTTTCAAATCTAAATTTATATTTTCAACACCTAACATTGATTCTATTGTCGAATAACTTTTATCATGTTGAGTTCTGACACATTAGCACATTAGGATTCAAACAATCTTACATCAACCAAAAACAAGTTTTATGTTAAATCTTTGTATTTTCTCCATCTTTTACAAGTTTCGAGTTTTTAATTGAGTGTGTGTTTCTAACAATGTATGCAAGAAAGCCTAAGAAAATCCCTACAATAACACAAAGTTGTAACTCCCTCACAAGGAACTTGAGAGCACAACATATATATGGTAAAGATCATGTATTTTTTAAAAAATAATGAAAAAACTTCATACTAAACATAACAATTGCATTTGTACATCATGACAATTAAATGAATGATAAATTAAACTTGATTTGCATAAGTAATAAACATCAAATATTAACCCACATCCTCTTAGGTTTCCTGACATTGCTATCAAATAATATATAATTACATAACTAAATCAATTAAACCATAATGAGATAATAAAAAAGATTAACATTGCTAAACAAAATTCATTTTAATCCTCAAAACCAAATATTCCTAATCCATAATTAGATAACATACATGTAGATAATGTTAGTTAATACTATCATGGACCTATCTAACTCATAGTGTTACTTTTTAAGAAGTCAATGATATGTTTATAGTTACATTTACATCCATCTCCTCAAGAAGTATACATTTAGATTACCAAATATCAATAATACAATACGACACAATATACAAGGAGAATTTCATCTATCTGCATGAATCATGAAGTTGCAAAGAATCTATGCAAGTTCCATCAATGTTCACAATCAAATCTTCGAACCTTAATGGAGAGTTTTTTTACCACTCAACCATGTGGAACCCTGAGGCCCTCCCCTCCAAGATAGGAGATAGACACAAGGCCCCACACCATACACACAATAAAAGACAAGAAATAAAGTAATAGCCCAAATATACCACGATAGAAACCAATAAGAATAATATAAGTGATACTCAAGGAGTACCAGAGGTGTACCACAAGGCTAACTAGAGGGGATTCTAAGATACATGTAGGAGAGTGTCATCACATAGCTCCCCTCTTACATGAGTCACCCTAGCAGTCTCTATAGACCCCTAACCATAGGTGGAACTCATGTGAAATTGAAAACCTTTTATGAGGACAAGGAAGTTGAATGCCCCACAGACAACTAGGCCTTATCCAAACCATCCTTAGTCTATATGAGCACTCAAGGCTATGAGAGAGGAAATATAATTATATTCATTAAAGTGTTAACCAAACCTAGTTCATTTCATTATATTATCACTTGAGTAACAAATTCACAATGAGTTGCCTTAGCGACAACTGAGGGCCTTAACCCCCATTGTGAGCCACTCTTTCAACCATGCTCCTATTAGCAATGCACCAACATACGTCACAAGATTTATGACATGGTTTAACCACCTCCTATGGATTTTATAACTCTAGTGGTTGTATCAGACATTGATAGGTTGATCTTTTGGTACAATCACAACCAATACTTGTAACAAAAGGTATCAGAGCTTGGTCATAGGTTTGAATCTTCGTAGGCCTCGATGAGTGACGTTGGGAAGGGGATATTTGACCATTTACGAGCATCCCTTACAGGATTCATGATATGGATTAACCGCCTGCTATGGATTCTATAAGTCTATTAGTTGTAGTAGGCATCGACAAGTTGATCTTTTGGTGCAACAATAACCACTACTTGTAACATCTCCTACAAACCCACCCCTATGCTATAGAATGAAAACCAAAAGAGTGTAACAAATCAAATAAACATAAAAAGAATCCCCAAAGGTTCATCATAAAGAAACACAAAATAGGATTTGGAGAATAATGAATAAAATCTCATAACTGAAACTCATAGGAGCGTAACAACTCAAATTTGTCAAGGATAGGATCCTCATAAGCCCAAAATATCTATTAAGACCTCAATAACTAGAATTTGGAACATTGTTTATGCGGCATAATGAATAGGATCCATAAGTGAATATGAACTCCTCTAGGTTCCAAACCATAAACCATTACCAAATCTCTCATAACAACATAGTTCATTACCAATAAACACCTTGGGATCCAAACCATCAACTAAGATCATGTCACATGACATCAATAACAAAGTCAAGTCCTAATGCATTATGAAAATATGAAAACTACATAAATCGACAAATAAGATCAAGGACCATACAATCAAATACCTCAGACACAAGGACTAAGAATAAAAACTATGAAAAACCAAAGCCTCTATCATACATAAGGAGTCAAACACCAAGCCCCAAAACAAGACACAAATGATGTAAACAAGAAGATAAACCACATGCATGATCAATCAGAAAAGTAGATAATGTTTGCATTAAGCTTGAATAGTAATAGATACATTTTCTTTATAAGGAAATCAACTACACAAATAAAAACTACTAGCATGAAATGAATTTCTAACACCTCAAATTCTCTCATAGATAACTAAAACTTCAGTTATACTTTCCACCATTCAAATTATATATTTTAGATTTTTCTATTAACTTATTTAAAAACATGGCTATAATACCACTATTTTACATGACTATCAATCTCATCTTTCTAATAAATTGATAACATCCATTATACCATTAAAGGCAATGAAGTGCTTCAATGTCGTGTAAGGTGTAATTGACAAACACAGAGACACCATTGGCAGAGGTAGAATACAAATATACCACAATTAAACTCTAAAAGAACCGAATAACATATTATAACGAAACTAAATAGAATAGCGTATGAAATCCCCATCCAAAGAAACAAGAACACCAATTTGACATATATTAACAAAAATGAGGACATTACCCTAGTTCATACCTCTAATATACTTAAAAGAAACCCCAAAGAAGGAAAGAAACATAGTATAATACAAGGCACAATGGTGATAATCTTAGCTATTAAATAATTACTTTACACGACTAGGAGAATCAATTTTATAATAACTTTAATATTTGTAATATAATTAAACAATAGAAAATAAAAGATGCAATGCTAATTTAGCTGAGATGACAAAATAATAGAAGAAACTCATGGTACAAAACCATCGATGAACAGATCATAAGACAACTAGATACAAAGGAATAAAAAAATCCAAATAGCTGGTCGATGCCACATCACTCATTGTTTACAAAGTTAATTCATACAAAATGTAGTCCCAATGTATCTCCACAACAGAAGAAATGAGGGCAGCTTGCATAATGCGTAAGGTATAAACCAAATAGCATTAAAATCACCAAATAAAATTTGTCACAAGAGTCATGTTCATGTACATGGAATAGTTCCTATGACTGGTTTTGTAATCTTGATAGGAAAATGCAGTCCCATTCCATATAATGCTGCAAACATGGGTTATACATAATTGATAACGAATGAACACATGCCTAGAAAATAAAGCAACATGAACAGTTTCCTTCCTTGAATAACTACACAAATGTTTAAAAAGGTAACTCCAAACTACTATGAAAAAGAAGGAAAATACACGACATGCCAAGAATAGTATGACAGATCAAGAATGGATCACAGAGAAAGGGGAGGTAATGTCAACGGAAAACAACAACATCCATGATGCAATTTTAGCAAAAATAGACACATATCTTCAGTTATTTGAAACACTGGGAGGGGCAGAAGTATGTCCAACGAAGAAGATAAATAAATGACACCTTATTGAACAAGAGATGCTTGATGAAATAAAATAAAAAACAGATGCCAGCAATGAGAAATGAAATTGATAAAGAATACATGAAGTAATACTTCTAATCTCAAATATTTTTGTTAAAAAGTAAACATAGAAGGTAAAGGGTTGCTTACAAAATAAAATATAAAAAATGTTATGTTAAGTTCATATCAAGTATTGATGCAAAGAAATTAAGGGTTCAAATTTATATCTCCAACCAACGAATAAAATCTAAAGAAGAAAGAGAAAGAAGCAGATTGATATATTGACAAGAGATAAATTGTGATATTGCTATTGGGATTGAACTATGTAGCTTTTTGAGTCAAACTCATTGACCCACGTTTTGTGAGTAGTGGTTCACATGAACCCATCTCTCATAAGAATGAATTAAACACTTAGCACTCAATATTGCATCTAGGTGATTCTCACAGAGGTGAAGTATTGGGAATTTTCGAGAGGTCACCCGTCCCAGTACTACTCCATCTTGAGTACTCTTAACTATAGAGTTCCCCCCATGGTTAAACCCACTCTTCTTGCAACCCCATTTCCACATGGACGAAACTCCATAGTTAAGCACACTCAAGCTGGAGTAGTATTGGAATGGTGACCACCTAGGAAGTCTCGGTGCTTCAACTTTGTGAGCATCACATAGATGCAATGAGTGCTAAGTGTTCCATTCATTCTCATGAGAAACGAGTTCATAGTTTGACTTAAAAAACTACATAGTTGAATCCTGATAGCAATATCACAAATTGACTTGCTATGGAAAATGTCTCCTACTTATCAAAAGATAAATTTTATCAAATGGCATAAAACCACACTCCAATTCATAGTGAGATCATACTCACTAACAATCCATTGTCAACGCTCCTCAATTCGAAAACCCCCCCACCCAACATCAATAATCAAAGCTTTGTAAGAGAATCAAAATGAAAACTCTTCATTCTCGTAAAGAAGCCACTGAAAAGAAAAGAAGAGACTATTCAAATCCATCAAGGAGAATATAGAGACCAAAATTTTTTTTCATAAAACTCACATATAAATATCTATTTAATATTATATTTGAATATTAATACCTTACATTCAAGCATATATATTGACTTTATTAAATAATATACCTGGAGAGAAATTTATGTCATTATATAAACGTTTTTGATAAAGGTAAAAGCAGGTTTTGAAGGGGCCCCAAAACCCTGTACATAAAGGTCACTAAAGATATTCAACAAAAGCCCACTAAACGAAATAGGTCAAGACCAAAGAGAGGGTTTTACAACAAGAACCCACAACCTGGATGATTCAAGCATGAACCAACCGTCATGCAACCCAAAACTAAAAAGAAATCCAACACTAGGATTTTCCTGGAGCACCCTTCTGATGGGAACAAAGAGTCATATCAAACGAAGAGGAGGCCTTCTTAAGTTTTTTTCCTTTGACAACAATCCAACCCTCTTCAACTCTAGCTGCCTCAACCTTCCAAAGTAGAGTATCATCAGCTGTGCCAGAGCAATCCTGGCTACCAACAAAGGAAACCACAAAACTAGTTGACTTAATAGGATCCACGACCTCTATACCACCAAGAGAAGACAAAAGCGTTGCCTCCCCAGCTAAACCAGAAGCTAAAACTATTGGCAAGTTGACTATACTGAAGTATATGACTATATTTAGTGTTGTCATTATGGCAACAAATTCATATGAAGTTTTGGAGTCAGCGCATAATGTAGAAGATAAAAAATATGGCTAAGAATGGAAGACTGGACATATAGCAGAGCACTGGGTGAACAGAGCATCAGCGCACGTGTGTATGATAGAGTTATGACATGCACCCTTGATGATAAGCTTCTAAGTATGTATTCATGCTAAGTCTAAGAGCGCATGATGATATGAGTCAGTATGAGGAATTTACAATTAGATGAAGTGGCACAGATAGTGAGTGGTAGAATAGAATAGTGCATGGAGCTGACTGTTTTTACTTTGGTTAGCGCTTGTAATATTGTTTTGTAAAGGCTATGTGCCTATTGTATTTAGGTTATAGACATGTTAATATAATTATATGTAAACATGCTTGAGCCAATTCATTTGGAAGCATTGTATGTAATTAGTTATAGGCCGACTTGATAAAGAGTTTTGTATGCGCATATAAATAAGACATGCACCCTTGTAATTCAGCATGGAAGGAGATATAGAGATTGGATAAGTGGAGTAGAAGTATGTGAAGAGCAGATAGAATGAGGTAGATCTTTACAAGAGGTTAAAGCATCAGTGCACAAAAGGAACTGATCAGACAAGTAGTGTCAAAGCAATAGTTCACCCTGCAGCTATAGTGTGTATCTGATATCTAGAAGGTTGTAGCCTTCACCACTTGAGCAGTGAGCTCTAGGATAGTGTGTCCCCACCCCTAATAGGGTTAATTATAAAAGACTCCTAACAGTGTCTGACCCTTGACTAGGTCACTGTACTAAAGCATTGTAAAGAACAACTCCTAACAGGGTTGCAAGATCTTCTAACATGGATCATAGTACACTAGTGTAGTTCTTAGTAGGTGTCAATTCCCACCAGGTTTTTTACCTATTTGGGTTTTCCCATAGCTATATATAGTGTCATATGTTATGAATGTTTATCTTACTTGAATTGATGTTCAATTCAGTAACTAAGAAATTAAGTTAAGTTTCAAAGTATCAGAAAAAGTAATAAAGTATAGAACACTGATTCACCCCCCCTCTCAGTGTTCCCATTCCTAACAATTGGTATCAAAGCTTTGGTCCTCTGAAGATAAGTTTAACCACTTGAGGAGATCATGGATAAGGGAGAAATGAAACATCTGAAAAATAATCTTGAAGCATCTCTTGAAGACCTTGACAGATCCAAAAAAGAAATTGAAGAATTGAAAGAAAAGGTTAGTGATTCTCATGCAGTCATCAAAAAACTAAGAAAAGATTTGAAAGACTATTCCACCAGTGATTTGGGAAAAATGGTTAAAAAGATAAATGAGGAAAACACATCTCTAAAAGATCGGATTGAAGAATTGGATGAAAAGTTACTTAATAATCAAGAAGCCTATGAAGAACAAATCAAAGAAAACAAGCAGTTGGATGAAGAACTAAGGAAAGCTAACATGAACATCTTGGAATTAGAAAACATCAAGAAGAAAGTGGAATCTAAATTGACTGAAGAAAAGAATCATATTGACAAATTGCACACAAGCAAGGATCTAATAGAGTCATAGTTGTATGCACAAAAGGTTAAAGGTGACACCAGTGGTATTGGATTCAATGAAGTACAAAATTAGATCAATGACATGCGAGAAAGAAAGAAAGCATCAGAAGAATCTTCAGAAGCTAAGAAGACATGAAATCATACTGAAGTAGAAGTTGAACCACCCAAGGATGAGCACAAGCCAGTAAACAAGACTTGTTATGCTTGTAACAAACATGGACACATAGCAATAAATTGTAAAGAGGTAAGACCATTCAATGGTTACTGTTATTCATCTAAGAAGTTTGGTCATAGAGCTATGAATTGTAGATCAAATCAAAGAAATCAGAATCAACAAAGTTAGAGAAGTCATCCATAGTAAAATGTAAGAAAATTTTAAAATATTACATGTCAGATATGCAATTATGTCGGTCACATAGCCAAACAGTGCAGTATGGTAACCCACATGAATGCGTCGAGGAATTTCAAAACCTCCAGTCATTTATCACTCATGTAACAAGGCTAGACACATCTCTAGGTTCTATAGAACAAAAGCGCAAAGAAAAGAGAGCCCTAAAAAAATAGAAAGTTCAATATTAGAAGAAGCAGGAGAAGTCAATTTTATGCAAGCTTCAAAAGATGTGAGCTTGATTTGGAAGGAAGAAAAGAAGGATAATTTTGATGAAATAGTTGAGGATGCATCTGTAATGTACGCACCTCCTATCTATGGTTAAATGACCTTCATGGTCATAGGGGGAGCTAGATTAGCTCTATACCCCTACGTGGATGGTATGGTCACTCTCAGAGTATGAGCCTTGGACTACAATTATTTGGAGACTATGTGATGCAGTATACAAGAGCGCACTGCCTGATTGTTAGCAGAAATAAAGAATGAAATTTACTATTGCATTTTGTGTATACGCGGCAAGCATTAATGGTGGAAAAGTTTCTTTATAGCCATCAGAGATTCATTATTCTCACATTGCATTCTAAGTTGAGTGATTGGAGAGCACATAAGATCAAATAGTTGAGTTGTGAAGCATTGCAGTTTAATCTATCAGCAAAGAAGGAAGATTTATTATTGCAAAGCCCTAATTCAGATGCGACAATCTAGAAACCCTAGAAAACCTCTATGAAATGATTAAACAAGTAAGTCATGGCTACACCAGTTGTCTTTGATGTTGCGGAAAGGAAAAGATATGTTTTTAAGAAGCATCCATTTAAGTCCACCCTAGATGACCTAGAAGGAGCATTTTCAAGAACCCTAATGGGTGTCATGCATGTAGAGGACATACACACATATGTGTATTGCAAGAAGGAACCAGTTGGTCTGGACAGGATTAGGTCACACTTAGAAACCATGATGAATCTGGACAAATCATTCATTGTTGAGTTCGCACACCTTGAGAATCATCCAATCATTGAATATGCTACTGCATATGAATTTTCATGCCCCACAAGGGAACTGGGGAAGAGAAC